>JAGFPH010010993.1:0-10201 GCA_018207615.1 Philaenus spumarius
TCCATACATCTATATTAAATTAATTGATGTAGACATCAACACAAGTGACATTGCGATTTTGCTAAACTATTTAATTCCAATAATTTCAAACATTTGAAATCAGTGTTATTTTTAACATTTTAGGGGTTGTTATTATATTTTCACCCCTTAGCAGCACATTATAAAATTAAACTATGATTTACACAGTATATATGTATTTTAAGAAATAAATGAACCAATTTCCAGCTCTCTCGCTTAATGGGAAGTATAATCATAAATATTTATTGTTTTAGGGGTCGTTTCATTTTCACCACTTAAGCAGTAGGCCTACACTAAAAAATACAAAAATATGGTTTACTTTATATATATGTACAAATTTCCAGCTCTCTAGTCTTAATGGAAGTATAATAATAAATATTTATTGTTTTAGGTGTTGTTTCAACCCTTAAATCTAAATGAGCTCTAGCATATGTCTCATTCCAGGTCATGATCTATATGTGTGCCAAATTTCATTCAAATCCATCCAGTAGTTTTTACGTGATTGAGTAACACACACAGACACCATTAGATTTTTATATAGGCCCTATTATCGAACATAAATAGTGAATGTCCGTGAAATAAATTGAAGCCTAAACACAATGTGTGTTCTTTTAAAGGAAAACCGGAGTTAAAATATTATCGAACATACAATAGCGAATGCTAGTGGAAGAAGTTAACGCCTGAACATAATTATCGCAAATTTTATTAAATAATGCCATTAAAACGTCATTTAAGCACCACAGTGAATGTCCGTGAAAGAAATCGATTTTATGAATGGCATGGACAAAAGATTATAGGTTAGTCGGAGATTTCGCCGATCGAAGGATTAATCGATCTCATCAATCCTTGTTACTGGATTACAACTACAAAAACAAACCAAACAATTTATTCTTTTTATAAAAAAGATACTATGATTTTTATGTAGCAGACACTTATTGAACGATATTTAGAGTTAAATCTTTGAAAACGTCTTGGCTAGAGGGAACAACTGTTAGACTGGACCGCACTACTGGAACATCTGGGAGTGGAACTGTCTGTGTCTGCTATATTATAGTCCCTTATCAGTATTATAGTCCTGTTCACAATCATAATACTGTACATATTATAGCGCTGGAACGAAACGGTTGAGTTTGGAACATCTGTAGATAGCGCCGATAGCAGCAGGAAATATTGCGTCATGCCAAAGTCGATGTTTGCAATGTAATTTTTTAACTAAAACTTAGTTTTTTTATTCATTTTCGGTAAAATTCCCGATCTTCCCGATTTTCAAGACTGCTGGACACCCTGATATACTATTACAGAAACTATAAAAGCTATTCCTGGTATTACTTGGTCAATTCACCAAGTGGTTACAAATTCCAACAGTCACCTTGAAACACCGTCTCGAACTCAAATGTTCGAAAATATGTCCATTCTTACATTGATTTCAAAGAAATAGATGGTGATCTTCCTAATCCTAATCGCATATATTATTTCTCAAGACTATTTTTTTGTCGGTACGCCATAACTTCCTTAATACATCATCAAATTACATGAATGAGGCATCATTTTAAAGCTTTCCTTAACCACTACACGGGAAAAATAGACAAACAGCTTAAAATTCATGTTTTAATAACAAAAATTGATTTAAAAAACTTTTATATTATACTCTGTATGTTCCTAATGAAAGGCGCCATCTACTAACCATCTGTTTATCTAGCATGACAGCTGTTAGTTAGATTGTTTACACTGTAAGATTGTATAGGGAAACTGTTATTTATAAACCAATGTAAATAAATAAACTTAATTAACTGAATTAAATCAACGTGTTAAATCAGGTAAATGTAGGCCTACTCCGAACTTGCGAAATATTCGCACGGGTCAGCTAGTATAAAACTGAAAGGAAATCGTAGGCCTATATTTTACAAATTTTTAACAAGACTGATACTCTGTAAAATAATGAACAGCCTACAAATGACTAAATTTACTTCTTAGTTATTAACTTCTAGATTTAAAAATGTCATTAGTGGGCTATTTTTGTTTGTTTGTAAACAAGGCTGATAATACTCTTTAAAGTAATAAACAGCTACAAATGTGTCTAAATTTAATTCTTACACTTATTACATTTGTTTAACAATGTCACTAGTTTTTTATTCGTCCTTTAGTCAACCTACATCATGATTGTTACTAATTGTCATGAGTGTAAGGCTACTTTAATATTATGAGTGTTACTTATTATTGTATATTTTACTGGCAAAATATAAGGACTGCCGACAGAAGTGAAAACCTCAAAACAATGGAATTTCTGTGTTCTTTTTTGAATTTTTAAATCAATTTTAGTCTGAATTATTTAAATTTCAAAATTTGTAAATTTTAATTAACCTGTAATAAATTTCTCAACAAAATTTTTAAAAGATTTTTAAAGGAGAAACAAATATATTTTTGTGATGGTAACGATGGTAGATGCAATGGAGCCTTAATTAATTGCCGATTTGCATCGAAGCCTTAATGCGGGAATGCAACTGTGTCTTAAATGCGGAGGTGCTACGTAGCCTTAAATATTTGCAGATATGCGATGAAGCATTAAATAATTACAGAGATGCGACAGAGCCTTAAAACACTTTCAGCATGTCGGTGATGCGAATCACAATATTTTACCCATCCAAAAAGTCAAACACGCATCATATGATACAGTCGAGTATATACAATGTATTAGTGTATGTATGCGTATACATGTACACGGGCCGCTATACTACGTGTTGCTAGTCTGGCGCAATACGTCACAAGCATGTCAAGGTCATCGGTGATGCGAACCCATAAGTTTTCCCCTACCAAAAATCGCTCAACGCGGCTAAAGAAGTTTATTGTAACGAATATATTTAAAAGTTATACAATCAAATTGCTGCAAAAGTAACACTCATAAGACAAAATTTAAAAATAAACTAAGTTTTTATAAATAAAAAATAACATTTAATATGATTTATTATGATAAAACATTGTAGGCCTAATTTTATAGGTTACAAACTTTTAATTGTTATTAGTAAAATTTTAATTTTTGTAATGGTACGCCTAACACTAATGAGATTTTCAATTGCCTTTCTCAGCAGAAGTTTTGCTTAAAAAATCAGAAAGGGTGAGAAAACTCGCAAATATTTTGTTGAAGTAGCCTATAGATATTCAAAGAAACCTAAAGAAAATAAATCAACCATTTAAACAATAATATAGTCTACAAGAAATTTTTTTAAATAATTAATTTTTAAATGTTAAATTTTTGTACTAACACACAAAATTAATAAATAAAATAAAAAGCTGTAATTCACTATGCCGTTTCCTTAAGAAGCACAAGTAACAGGTTGACTAAGCACGCAAAGAATAGATTGTCTGATTCCACCTTTCCAGATATGTAGGCTATGTGTCCTGTTGTTGCTTGCACCAGTTAGGCTAAAATAGCAGCAACCATGACTTTACTCTATGCAAGCTGCTCTTATTTCTACTTGCAGCTTTTTTTATTTTTGAATTCAATTGATTAAAATAAAAATTACTTTGGTGCAGTGTAGACTCTCGTAATTTACTTCAAATCTACATTGTGAGTCCAGTTCAGTAGGCCTACTGATAGCGCATGCGGTAGCGGTGGAGTTGGAATGAAATGGGATGTAACGACTTAATGTAACGATTTAGACATTGTGAGCCCGAATACTCCGAATCCACGATGTGAGTCCAGTAAATATAGCGCATGCACAATAGCGCGGTAGCAGTGGAATTGGAATAAAATAGGATGTAACGAAGTAACAACTAATTAAATTATTTAGACGGGAAGTTGGCCCAACAAGTCCGTGAAACTAGTGCCATTTTTATTCATTGTTTATTTCAAGCTTTTTATTATTGTTGTTTAACTGTTGTTTTAATTTTGTTTTTTTAATTGTTATATTGTGAATTTCATTAACCTTTTGCGCTCCATAGGCGAACTCAGTCCGACATCGCTAATTTGCCGTTGCGCTCCACTGTCGGACTCATTCCGACACACGTTTTAATATGATTTCTATGTTCTAAACAAGTGTAGAATCTGTGGTTTTCGGTCTAATGAGACTTCAATGTTGTTAAAACAGTTTAGAAACCAGTGACAGATTATATTGGCTGTGGAATATATTTTATATCTCTCTGAAGTTGAGCAGCTGTTTGCCAGTCATGATCAAGAAATACAAATAGCATCGTCTTTTATCTTGCGCCTTGTAACTTTTGTTTACGCTTTTTCAAGTGGTATTTATTTTTACTGTACGTTATTATTTTGCAGTTTTGTGTAAATTTTGTTAATGTAAATAATGTAAAGATCTTGTTTTTGTTTTATTTTGTGTTGAGAAATGGCAACTGTTTAAACTATACGTTAACGTGGTTATGTACCATTATTTCGCAAAAGTTTTATTGTTAAAATAAATTTTTGAATAAATATAAATACAATTGACATACTTAAACAGACATATTTACTGTAAAAACTATTTTTAAAGCTCTAATCATTTTTATTACTACTTTTTCATTCATAAAAAAAACATTTTTTTTATTTGTTTTACCTAATATATTCAAAATAGGCCTACTCAATAAAAAAAATGTTGTTAAACCTCAAGAATATTTTAAAAATTATTTATTATGGTCACATTTAGTGTAATAAAGTATTTTAAAGGCTCTAAACTCTATTATTCTTATTTTTAATTTCAATACAAAACAAAATAACCAAATAATTTTTTTGACCGATTATATTCAAAATAGGCCTACTCAATGAAACATTTTTTATTTAATCTTTCAACCATTTTTTCCTTATTCTCTGTTTTATTCCGAACAAAATGATATATAATAACTTATGTTTACTATTTCTAGGAATTTTTTTGCGAATTTACAAAAATAAATCTGCAAACAGTAATATTTTAATTGGAGCTGGTGGAGCAGCCAAGTGCCAAATAAATAGAGTGCAAAAGGTTAAGAACACGTAACTTGTATTGTATTTGTTGTAGTCATAGTAATTACAAATTTTTTTAGTATGGCCTATTATTAATAAAGTTGTGTTGCTTTTTTATGAACACTTTTATTAGTATAAATTATCACAAAATGTGTCCTTATAGCAACTAGTAACATTCAAATTAACTTAACGGGCGCAAGTCTACTTATAATACTACTTTATAAACATTATTTTAACCCTTTGGCTCCCGACATCCGATTTTTCGGACGTTGTTACCGCTGAATCCCAATGTCCGAAAATTCGGATGTTGCGTGTATGTGCGTTGAATTCCAATGTCCAAATTTCCGGACATTCAGAAAAAACATCATATAAAATACAAATTATTACTGAATCTATGTTTATTACATATCTATGGAATCAGAAAGAACTGTTCCATTTAACTCTATGAGCTTTACTTACGTTAAAAATTATCTCTATGTTTACTACAACGAAGATAATTGTGATATATACGTTGGCTGTGTTTTTGTCATCTGTCTGATGGTAACTTGGGTAAAAATGTAGTTTACCTTGTCAAACGATTTCTAAGGGAATTTGATATAACATGAAAGAACACATCTAACTGATTGTAGAAACAACAAAAATTTTCCCGGGAAATAATATTTGTAGGAGTTATGAAAGAAATAAAACTTGAAATTGTATAGGTTAAGTTTCTACTGTTCCGCGATATTTGACGTAATTATAATAAAATAAATCACTTCACATACACCAAACATGTAAGAATTAAATAAACTAAACAATATGAACCCCAAAAGTATCCACGAAGCAAGAAAATGTGAAAATAATGTGACAAACATAATTACGTAAACAAATGCATCGAACAATAGAAAGTACCGTTTAACTGCGTATTTAAAATGGAAATTAATCAACGTTGCCAAATCGAACAATAGGTTATTGTACTAATTAAGGTGTGTATAAGGTCAAAGTCACAAAATGGGACAATTTCAAAAAAAAATTAAATTAAAATTAAGTATTTGATTTTATATAAATAAATAGCATATTAAGTAAATAACATGTTCAGGAACCTTATCTCATATGTAGCTGAGCTAAATTCTATGAATTTCTATTTTTTTATAGACTTTTAGTGTACCGAAGCATTAATGGATACAAATTGGTCACGCTTGCTTAGTCGGCAAAATATTACTTTGAGATAGCTTAAAAGTATAATTAATAATATCTAATATACCCAATAACATTCATTTAATAATTCTGTATAAAAAATTATACAATCAGATTTTGAATCAAACATATACTGCCGATTTCGTGCGTGTGACCGATTTGTGTGGCCGTGACCAGGTAGTAGCGATCGTGACCGAATGGTATTGATCGTGACCACGCGGTAGCGATCGTTAACGCGCGGTAGCGATCGAGGCCGTTTTGATAATAATTTAAATTTTTGATTAGAAAATGCTGGAAGACAAGTAAAATAGTTGTTTTTATAATTAAAACAAACAATGGTTAGGGTAAGCAGCTTTTAGTGTTGAAATAAACAAAGCAACCGAAAAATCATAACAAAGTACTGATTGGCTATAATAGTGTAATATTTAAAAAAACAAAGTAACTTCTTGAGTTAATATGTATAACAACACAATCTTTAATAACAAAATCTTTAATAATTCCAGATATAACACAAACAAAGGATATATAATTACTAAAAGTGGTAAATAAACAAAACGGTCACATAATACCATGGCGGTCACGCTACCGATTTGCACGTGACCGCTTTGTAATTTTCAAGTAAAACTCGGTGAATTAGCATTAATAGGTAACATAGGTTTGGCCTATTGAGTTTAGGATAAAGACAACGAATGCACAACTAACTAGGCACGTTGGTTACTGCAACATTTTAATATACACTTAAAATATTTACGTGACCATTTTGTCATGCAGTTAAGGTACTATTATTAGTTTCCTTAAATTTAGGTGATTTTTCGAAGAATTTAACAAATTGAAATTATTTCAACTAAGCCAGCAGTTGAAGTTCACTAATAAACTTCCAACAGACTACTGATCCCGTCAATTCTATCGCGATCGATAACGTAAAGGCAGGTTTATACTTTAGTCGGTCTTTGTTTAGCTGTTTCAAGGACAAGTGTTGAATAAGAAAAAAAACATAGTTATCTTGTCCTCTGCTCGAATATTGTTTATGTATTAGTCATCACATCGATCTCCTTGTTTGTTTATTTGACATTCAATATTTAAGATAGCTGGTCAAGGACAGTGACCGATTTGTAATTCTTAGAAAGGAAATATATTTTAGTCACTAAAAATAGTATTTTTTATCATGCAATTTGTCTAGTGAGAAGGAAAAAAGTGTTTAAAAAATATATACATTTTTATTTTCGTCATATTTTTTTTTCTTTTATTTTTTTTTTTTTTAAGGGACTGAAATTGTCCCGTTTTGTGACTTTGACCCTTAAATCAAGGTAACTAGATAGTAGGTAAAGGTTGCCTCATTTGAGAAATATAAAAAGTGGAGGTTTGAATTTGAATAAAATAATTAGAATAAAAAAAAAACTAGAGGACTTACCTAAACTGTTTAGTCACAGTATTTTGCCGATAACAGTATGATTACAATATTTGTATAATTATATTTCGTCGTATTATCACTTTATATAATTAGAATAAAAAAAAACTAGAGGACTTACCTAAACTGTTTAGTCACAGTATTTTGCCGATAACAGTATGATTATAATACAGTAGAGCGTCGAAAATCCGAACTAATTGGGACCGAGGGGGGTTCGGATTATCAATTTGTTCCGATTTTTGAAAACAACCAAGAAAATGCCATTTAGGCTAAAATATATGCCGTTTAATCGATTAAAGTGGTTTACAGTACAAGCAGTAATGTAATTACAATACAGTATGTAAGACTACTTGCATAATATGATTTAGAAAAACCTGCTCAAACACAGTAGGGCCAACATGATTACACTTGTACAGTAAATCTCAATTACAGTACAGTACATAATTAAAATATCACTTGTAAATTTTAGTTAACACAAACTTAAAATAAAAAAATACTGTAGGCCTACAGTACACTACTGTATGTACGACACACTGTTATAATGATTACACAAAGAGAAATGAATAAACTTTCTGTATGTTTATTGCTAGTGCTAAAGCAGCTTATAAGCGTGACAGTGAAAATACTGACAGCCAGTCTGCAGTGAGGACGTGTGAGAGCAGGTATTAAGAAATGTTTAAAAATAGATAATAATGTCAAACCGCGATGAAGATTTTTGTGAAATTTTTAACGACGCAATAATTGGAATTTGCGAAAACGAAAAAGAAAATTTTGCAGGGGCTGTCTCAGAACACGTTCGGATTTTTGATGTTCGGATTATCGACGCTCTACTGTATTTGTATATAATTATAATATTTCGTCGTATTATCACTTTATATAGGCTAATTAGAATAAAAAAAAAACTAGAGGACTTACCTAAACTGTTTAGTCACAGTATTTTGCCGATAACAGTATGATTATAATATATTTGTATAGTTATAATATTTCGTCGTATTATCACTTTATATAATTAGAATAAAAAAAAATACTAGAGGACTTACCTAAACTGTTTAGTCACAGTATTTTGCCGATAACAGTATGATTATATTTGTATAAAATTATAATATTTCGTCGTATTATCACTTTATATAATTAGAATGAGTTGCCTAAACTGTTTGTTTCTAAACAAAAAAGAACAAGAACAATCCGGCAACGCTGTCAGGACGGTAAGAAAAACATGTCGGCACTTTACAATGTAAATTTCCATAACGAACTTTTGATTTGAAAGTTTTTAATGTTGTAAATGTTGAAGATGGTTAAATATTGGTTTCCCGGTATCAGTGAAGTGTATAAATACTATATTTATTTTAAAGAAAAAAGTTCAGGTTTGTGTGTTTATAGGCTAGTAGTTTGGTTTGACAAGGTAAAGTAAATAAATACCGTAACTTGATTTGTGTGTTGGCTTTGATTATGGCCCATATATTATGTTGTAGCATACGATTGTTTTGGCACTTTTAGTTATTTTTATTGTGAAAAATTGTGATTATGAAGCGAGTAGGCCTACATTCACTTGTTAGTGACGTGTATATTCTTATGACTAGGCCTATATACGTGCAACTAACTGCAGAACTGGTTACGTAGTAGCCTAATTTTCAAAAGAAAACTTAATAAATCTGTAATTTTTCAATATAATGTAATGAAATTTCAGGTTTTGTTTATTTTTAAGTGTAAAATTATGTTAGGCTATGTGGACAAAATTGTTATAGATATTTTTGTGTGTGTCATTTTCAAGATTAAAGTAAACAAAATTTAAAATTATTTTTTTTCCGTGTAAAATTTAAAAAATTTCATATCTAACATGAATTTACACTTATACCTTATAGATAGAACATTTCATTCCAAACAAAATTTTAAAAAATCATCAAAATTGATCAGTAATTAAATTTAATTATTATTTTTTTGTGAAACACTGAAAATTCGCTAGGCCTAAATTGAGCCTGGGATTTTATGCACATAGGCTACATAGCCTAGAAGATAACGGTTGGGATTTTTGGAACATATGAAAAATTGGATGTCGGGAGCCAAAGGGTTAATTACCATGGTCACCCTCATCTACACTAATAACCCTTTAAATTACAAAAAGAAAAAGTTAATAAGTTAACTTAGGCCTAAGATAGGCTGTCTGGCGAAAGTTTACTAGGCCTATTTGACCCTAGGCTAACCTATGGCAACAGAAATTCAATAAAAAAACCTAGGTTTTAACCAATAGCATTTAGTCACAGTATGTTTAAGCCTACATGTATTCGACATTTAACAGTAGAATGTAAAACAATGTCGTTGTCTGCAAAAATATTAGCCTAGGGTCGAATAGAAAAACGCCAGCTACCAAAACAAAATGAATTGTAAATAAATAACGAGAACATTTTTTTTAAGTCTTATTGAAATGAAGTAAGTGGACTAATCATAATTTATTTTCTTAATTATCTAGCTTACATAGAATAAGCCTAATGGTCTATCGTTAAATTCAAACCGTTCTTGCCCATAAAGAAACCGTTGAAGAATTTCTTTCATAAAGGTACTTGCAACTTAGATGAATTAGAATATTTACACACTGGCAATAGAAATTACGGTGTCTTGATTGTAGGCTAGGCCCTAGTTCAAAAATTTAAGTTGAAAAAACTGTCGATAAATAG
>JAGFPH010010993.1:10678-36832 GCA_018207615.1 Philaenus spumarius
TAGGCCCTAGTTCAAAAATTTAAGTTGAAAAAACTGTCGATAAATAGTTACCCTTCACGCTAATCTTTTTAGTCCCTCCATTACGGCGTCATTCGGCGTCCATTCCACACATACGCAATACGCTTCGCTAATAACCACTAATAACTAATACCTTTGATTATGTAATACGCAAGGCAATTATGCAGTCGCAGTGTTGCCAGATGACAAATGTAAAAGTACACATATAAACCAAAATCTCCCTACTCTATTATCAGGGAAAAATAAGTAACTTTTCCATTAAATGTCCCATACTATCATTGACTATATAAGTTGTAATGCTTAGTCAATGATACTACTAACATAACTCAAAAATATTTTATATCTATCTTGTTAACTATTTATTTCGAATAAATTAAAATTGAATCGGTGAGTTGAAAAAGGTACACATTCCAAAATAGCTAGGTACTTTTCAGGAAACAAAAAAAACTGATTATTGGCTAAACTATGTTTATTAGAGAAAATTTTACTGTTAGGAACTTTTACGTATTAATGCTAAACATTCAACTGCGTAAAAAAAAAAAAAATTCTATGTTTAAGTTATCGAACATTTTTTGTAATGGAATATGTCCCTTTTTACACTCAAGTTTTTAAGGTAAAGAAAAATCTAAATAAAAACCAATATTAAAATGTAATAAGTTTTAATGGATTATTTCTGTTTAAGTATGATATAAATAATGATTGGATTTTTAGTTTTCATCCGGATTTTCAGCTTCGGTCGTTGGCAAATTACGGCGTTCTTCGTAAAAGGGTAAATATTCTTCTGGAATGTACTTAATGAGTTTAATGACATCATTGATCTTGCTTGCCTTAATAAATAAACAACTTCCTTATATAAAATCTATATAAAAATACTTAACCCTAGAACCGGCAATGTTAACGAAAATGGATTTTTGGCGTGTGCAAGCAATTTTTCAAAAATTCGCCAAAAATAGTAAATGAACCCCAATCCAAAAGTGTCCCAAAGCTTTTTTGTAGATAAAGGTTCAAAGAATGTATATATGCAATTAACAAATTTAACACTAACCGGTAGTAATGGCAACTTCGGGGGTTACACACTACTAACGCTGCGCGTTTAGTTGCAAAAGGAACACATTCCAGGAATGTGTCCCTTCTTCATCTCACTGACATATCGCAACCTCTTTACAGGCAGTGCAGTGTATTGGAATTAGTTCCTTTTTCAAGTCAAAAGATGGGGCTTGCTCTAAGAAACAAAATGGCTATCTTGTGTGATTTTGCATTTTTTGGAATGTGTACCTTTTTCAACTCATCGATTCAATTGTCAAATAGAATGAAGGGGAACAAAAATCACAACAGCTGTGGCTTAACACTTGTAGTTGTAACTCAAGACTAAAAAAGATAAATATTCAAATTCAAATGAGGTTACAAAGAGGGAGACAAAAAAACAGCAAGCAATATCTAATATCTTTCTAGAAATGAATTGGTTTGCGAAACTATTTCATTGTTTGTGGTTCTAGATCTAGAAACTAGAAGAATGAATCATAGGCAAAGCATAATAAGGTACATTTCTGTACTATAAGATATTATGTTTTTTTTTTTTTTTTTGCTTTCCATGCCACTTTGTGCCTTTCGGCTAACGAGCATGTTTTTTTTTGGTTTTTAATATTTTATGGTCCCCCGCGGGATTTGAACCCAGGACGTCTTGCTTATGAGGCAAGTACCATAGCGGTTGAGCTATGACAGAGGACATATAAGATATTATGTATATACTATCTACGAGTAGGCCTATACATCAAAAATTTAAGTTATATCAAGTTATCTATATCTGTAGTAAGCCTATTACTTATAGGATAAACAATTTAATTAAATTTTAATCTATGTGTTAATAATGACATTTTGTTTACTTTATTTCTAAAAGTACCTACATTTTGCTTACATTTTCTTCATAAATCTTTTCTTAATTTTTTCCGTTAAAAATACCTAACGAATAATATTTTTTTTCCTTTTTTCTCTTCTATTAATACATGATAATTCCTTACTTCTGGCAACACTGTTCTTACAACAAAATGAAGAATCAAGATACCACTTGAATTGACTGACCAATAATAAAGGGCGGTGTTCAGAGTAAACAGTGACCCATAAATATAAAAATTAAGTTATCATATAATTATTGGTCTTATTATAAATGTATCGTAGTTTGTACAACTTTTATCATCAATATATTTTTTTTATAAAAATTTAAAGAAAAGGTACCTATGTGTTTAACTTCGGAAACATGCTTACATCTTCGTATAACATATTAAAACATATTCGATTATTAATTTCTTTACTATAATATTAATAACTACCTACTAAATAATTTTAAGTAGCAATATGAAATAAAAAGCAATTAAAAGATAGTATTCTTATCTTTCTTTAAATATATTATTATAATAACGTAGACTATGTAAATAAAAAAATGTTTCAAATAGGCCTACAGTTTTAATAATCCTTATTATTGTACACATTTACTGAGTTAAAAATCCCCGTCAGCATAGTTCTGTTAGGCCTAGATAAGTATTCCTTAGTTTTTAAAAAGTTTGTTTTTAAGGCTCGGTTCTATAATCTCCCGATAAGTGTCCGACAAGTTCCAGGTAGAGCTATCCACGTGGAGCTATCCTCCCGATAAGTTAAAAGAAGGTGTTCTACAATCTCCCGATAGCCCTTGTCGGCAGGATAAACTTGGCAATCCTACGGATAAAGTTATCAGCTACTTGAAGTACAGTACCCGATAACTAGTTGTCGGCAGGATAAAATTATAGAATAGAAAACACTGTGTACGCTGTTGTAAAATAGTATGCTTTCTATTTATGAAGATTTTATTGAAATTTTTGATGAAGATGACGATGAAGAAATAGTCCAATTCATTGCACAACCTAGAAATAATAAAGTCTTTAGAGACTGGGTTTGTCATTTTGATTTTTGGAACGACAAAGAATTTTTCGATTGTTTTAGATTAACGAAAGAAACAGTTAGATTCCTTATAGAAATTATTGGAGACAAAATACATAAATATGTGTATCTAATTAATCAGCCTGTGATTTTTCATGGAGGCTTACTAGTATTATATAATTTTGTGTCATATCGTTAATTACATATATCGCTTACAGTTATGACTGCATTTTTACGTTCGAAAAAATATTTGTTGTCTAAATACATTATGTTATTAATTTTATCGTACGGATGTTATATTGTTAAAATATAAATAAGTAGGTATACCGTTTAAGGTATTAAATTGTGTTTTGCACATATGTTAGTCACAATCACATAGTTTTTTTGGGGGGGGGGGGGGGGGAGAAAATCGATAAACTGGGATTTTTAAGATTTGGCAGGTTTTTGTAGGATTACGAAAGATTTTGACCATATTGTTATTGAAACTATTTGAATTAAACGGATAACCAATAAACTATATATATAAATGTAATAAAAAAACTCACTTAATATACTTACAATCTAAACCTAAACTTACATTACATTATATACAAACAGTATATAAGCACACACATTTACTAAAATAATATTGCAACATCCATTGTACATATTATCCATGTGAAGCGGTTATAAAACCTACGTCGGACTACTGGAGCAGCCTGCAAGCGCTATCTTTGACGACGCACCAAGAGCAAGCGATAAATTTAAACAAGTAACTATCCACATCAAATTAAACCTAAAGATATATACCCGGTAGGCTACTACAAGTTTTATTTGAAACATATTTTTGTGTATTTTAAATAATTTAAAAAATATAGTTAGACTAATAAAATAAATTTATATGCTTTGAGAAACCATTTTTTTGGTGTTTGTTGTTTAATAGCTAATAGCTCCCTTAACATTAACTTTAACGAAAAATGTATAAGAACAAAATATCTTTAATAAGTACAGTCGAACCTCTATAAGACGAATTTCAAGGGATAGGAGAAAAATTTGTATTATCGAGTTATTCTTAATAAAGAAGTTCGTTTTATCGAGGTTAATTACTGCCGTTATTCGTCTTATAGAGGTTTCTCCTCGCTCTGAGATAACCTCTATAAAACGAAGATTTTTGTGGCCAACCTCTATAATACGAATTATTGTTACCGTAACTGAAGTTACAGTATTTTTTCAATGTAGGAATACTGTAGGTAAAAAAACGACTGTAACAATTTTAAAAATATTCGTTTATTTACATATTAACCCTGGAATGGTATGATGTCGTGATTTTTACAAAACGAAAAACAAATACGAGTGTAGAGAACCGGTTTTGGCAGGGACTGTCTCGGCCGCCCAAATGTCCTCCCCTCTTCGCCTCCCGAGTTCAGTGTACCGGCAACCCTTGTTCTAGCAGGTCTCTTTTCTGCTATAATTTTGTCCTTTCGTGAATTGTATGATATCATACCAATGGTGTAACTATTTTAGTAGTCTTGTGTTTTTAATTTAGAGTTTTTCTTCCATACAACTAATAATAATTTTCATTATCTGAAGTGTAAATAGAGCAATGTTTTAAGTGATACATTTTATGTAGTGTTTATTTCAATTTTTATTTGTGTTTGCTTATACTGCGCTACTGATTTTGTAATAAAATGACTTTATCATCATCAGAGATTGACAGACTGTTGATAGATAGTCTATGTGAATCAGAAAAAGATGAAGGAGATAGCGGAAGTGAAATAGAGGATAATATCTTAGCATACTCCGGGAGTGACGATTATGAACCGTCAACCACAAATGAATCATCGGATGATGAAATTGGTGCAAACTTGAAGAGAAAACGACGCTCTAGTTCAGTAAAACAACCAAGAACGGTTGGCATTCACAGTTCAATTACTGAAGTTCTGCAATCAATCAATGACGATGCCAGCCCCCCAGGAAACCCTGTTACAAATCCAACTGCTGAGTCATGTCCTGGTGATACACTTGCTAATCTTGTAGATCCTACTGAT
This sequence comes from Philaenus spumarius, assembly GCA_018207615.1. Taxonomy (NCBI): domain Eukaryota; kingdom Metazoa; phylum Arthropoda; class Insecta; order Hemiptera; family Aphrophoridae; genus Philaenus; species Philaenus spumarius. The sequence goes on from JAGFPH010010993.1 coordinate 15,634, forward strand.
TTTTTAAGTTCTACCAGCTCGACTGGACAAAGAACTCCAAAAATAATCAAAGGAAAAAACGGATTTTCCTGGTTAGAAGAACCACTAACAGTAAGTACAAGAACTGCTCCAAGAAATATTGTAAATATCCGACAGCGACCCAAGGGTAAAGGTAAAGATGTCCAAACCCCTTTAGATGCTTTTCAATTGTTTTTTACTGATGATTTGATAACAATTATCGTTACACATACAAATGAAGAAATACTAAGAAAGCAAACAAAATACAGTACAGTTCAGTTTTCTAACAGTCAAACCACTCCAATTGAGATAAAAGCACTTTTGGGTATTCTTATATTTACTGCCCTCCACAAGGATAATAGCCTAAACACAGCAGTGATGTTTGACCCAGCTGTAAGTGGTAATGTTTACAGAGGTTGTTTCAGTGAAAAGCGATTCCAGTTTTTATTAGAATGTCTGAGATTTGATAACAAAGATACCCGAGCTGTGAGAGTAGAGAAGGATCGCTTTGCACCCATAAGGGACCTTTGGGACTCTTTTATGAAATCATGCATTGACAATTATGTGCCTGGCCCTTACCTCACGATTGACGAGCAGCTGCTGGCATTTAGAGGTAGATGTGCATTCAAAATGTATATGCCTAAGAAGCCGGCAAAATACGGCTTGAAACTGGTTATGGTTTGTGATGCTGGTTCTTCATACATGTTAGCTGCTGAGCCATACTTGGGCAAACAAAACACAACTGTCAAAGGTCCTCTTTCTCACTACTACGTGAAAAAGTTAACTGCTTCATTTCACGGGTCAAACCGAAACATAACGATGGATAATTGGTTTTCAACCGTTCCGTTGGCTGGTGAACTGCTAAGGGATCCCTATAAGTTGACAATTTTGGGAACAATCCGCCTAGACAAACCCGAGATACCTTTGAGTATGAGATCAGCAAAGAACAGAGACATAGGTGATTCAAAGTACATTTTCAGTAATACTTCAACACTTCTATCTCACAAGGCTAAGAAGAACAAGGTAGTTTGCCTTATTTCAACCATGCATCAAGACAGGGGAACGAGTCAAAATGGCAAACCGGTTATGATTGACCAGTACAACCAGACGAAAGGGGGAGTCGATACTCTAGACCAAATGTGTTCCGTGAGATCATGCTCAAGGAAAACAAAGAGATGGCCACTCTGTATTTTTTATGGTTTAATAAATATCGCAGGAGTTAATTCACTTATAATTTTGAACAGAGTTTTAGGCCTTAGCAACAGACCAGGAACATCAAATATGAACATCAACTATATGACAAGAACAAAATTTATGAATCTGTTATATCAACAGTTGGTTTACCCATGGCTTGAACAGCGTCTGACTATAAGAAATCTTCCGAGGGAACTAAGAGGTATGATCTACAATGTTCTTGGCCGAAAGGAAGCAGCACCAGTTGATCCTAGGGCGAATAAGAAGAGAACAACTTGCAAAATTTGTCCAGCTGAAAAACGAAGAATGACCACAAGTTACTGCAGCCAATGTGACACTGCGTTTTGCATGGAGCACCGCGGGGAGATCTGCAAAAACTGTGCCTGAAGCCTACTTTCAAGACGTTACAGTATTGCAGGTAAGATTTTTTTTGAGCTGATACCAATATTTTTTTACATAACACTTCTTTTACTACCATTAAATTTGTTGTATGCGTTAAAGCTAGCAATTTCAATATTTTTTTTTTTTTTTTTCAGATAATCTAACTGCAGAGGAAGAGCAACCACAAATGATTTTTTATAAAGTACAATTATAAAGAATTTTTAAATATTTAATTCATGTTAAAACCTTAAAAGTATGTGGAATTAAAGTGTATTTTAAAAATTTAGGTTTTTTTATTTCCATCACACAAAATATATATATTTTTTCAAAATCGTAAAAAATACGACATCATACCAATAATGTAAGTTTTAAGTATCATACCATTCCAGGGCTAAATCCCTTAAGTATTGAAACAAACAATAGACGGTTTGAAAACCATGTACTGTATACTAGTAAAATAAAAACAAATATGAAGTCAAAATACGGTATGTACAGTATAAATGAAAACCAAACTTATGGTACAGTGTATTAAAAACTTGCAACAGATCAATATGACACTGTATTTCGCAAAAAGAAAAATTGCAATCAAGGAGTCATACAATAATTAAAGTACTGAACAGGATTAAGCCTGACTAATGTTAAAAAAGTCATCAATTTTAGATTGCTTACTTGCATGAATGGTTACCCTACCATATCCAAAGTGGAATCCAAATCAACGATGGCTTTCACTACACTTTCACTTAAAGCATTTTTCTTTAGGAAAAAACACTTGAGCACATCAATAGCTTCTCTTGCGCCTTTCATTGACAGTTCTGGTCGATCATTCTCCGCATCAGCATTCTCCTCATCATCTTCAGCTGCTTCATCTTCTTCAGGATTTGAAGGTTGAACAGAATCCAGGATATCTTCGTCCGTCAGCTCTCCACATACTGCTACATCATCATCGAAGACAACATATTCTTCAAACTCCATTTCTTGGACGCCCAGTGTTTCGCTAACTTTGCTCCAGTTTTGACCTAGGCCTACTTCTGCGTTTTGGAGTGCTGGAGTCAGAGGTTGATCATCGTCCGCATCTTTGAGGTCCGTCACTTGAAAGCCACATTTTAAAAAGCAATTAGAAACAGTTTTCTCGGTCACGTTACTCCAGGCCTTGTTTATCATCCACATCGCATTTAAAACGTTGATCTTAGTCGGTACGTCACGATCCATATCTGTCAAAAACTGCCGAACAACCTCCTTCCTATAGTTCACTTAGAAATTTTTAATAATTCCCTGGTCAAGTGGCTGGAGCTTTGATGTGGTGTTTGGTGGAAGAAATTTTACTGAGATATTTGACAGGTTTTTAACAGTTCCGTGTGCACTACAATTGTCAATAAACAGCAGGATGTTTTTCTTTTTCTTCTTCATTTCTGTGTTTACAGTTTTCAGCCATGCACTAAACTCATCACCATTCATTCACACTTTTTTGTTGGCCTTATACAGTGTTGGTAAACTGTTCACATCTAGGTTTTTTGACTTGCCAATAACCAAAGGCTTGAGCTTATCTTTTCCCGAAGCGTTGACACCAAGCAACACAGTTAGTCGGTCTTTGCTGTGGTTGCCTCCATTGCAAGGGTCTCCTTTAAACGTCATTGTTTTATCTGGTAGGCACTTGAAAAAAAGTCCAGTCTCGTCTGCATTATATATATCATCTGGATGATACCCCTGAGTAATGTCAGCAAGTTTTTCTTTCCAATCGTCGCATACCGTACTGTCCACTGACGCACTTTCACCACACACATTTTTAAAAACAATATCGTTCCTTTTTTTAAATTTTTCCAGCCAGCCATTACTAGCACGAAAATCGGCGTGTCCTAATTGTACAGCAAACTGCTGAGCTTTTTCTTGCACAATAGGGCCTCCAATTGACAAATTTTTGTCGCGGCACTGCTTTAACCACTTTAAAGTGGCTTCGTCTACATCCTGAAATTCACCAGTCTTTGCGCGTTTGCAAAACTTATAAAGTCCACTTGCTTCATCTTACTTGTCTCTATTCTTTATGATGGTTGCTAACGTGGTTGGAGGGATGTTAAACTCCTTAGCGATGGCGATTTTCTTCTTCATCGGGTTTTCTTCCACATGCTTCAAAACTTTACGCTTAAACTCCACTGTTAGCGCCGTTTTTGACTTTTTCCCTGCCATTATCTAAACACTAAACATATGAACAACTCTAAAACAAGTGAAAAACACAGCCGGAAGAGTCACACGCCAAACAATGAATGAAGAAGGAAGAGGGGTGGATGGGGATTTCCTGTCGAGACAAGCTTCTGTTTGTTTTGAAAACTACGTACTATGGAGGTTGAGATCATGAGAAATTCGTCTTATAGAGGTCGCGTTCGTCTTGTAGAGGTTTTGTGCTAAGAATATTCGTTTTGTAGAGGTTAATCAGTCCTAGCCCAGGTCACAAAAAAAAATCGTCTTATGGAGGTTTTTAACCAATTACTACGTTGTATAGAGTGCTTCTAAGCATTGACCTTTACGAAAGTTTCAAAGGGATTAAAAAAAATTCGTCTTATCGAGGAAATCGTTTTATCGAGGTTCGCTCTAACGAGGTTCGACTGTATTAAGGAACAAATGTACAAAAAATGAATTCGCTACGATAAGTATTAACTTTGATTATGGACATTCGAATGATTTAAAAGCTTCATTACTCTCCTTTTATAAAAAATACTAAAAAAAGGTACTACAAATTTCCATGTTTACGAATTAATATAATGATCATTAAACAACAAAATTGTAATACAAATAAAAGAAATTAAAATTTTGTTTCATGTTAAAGAAATTTCAATTATTAATAATGTCTTAATAACTGCATTAGGTAAGCTAAGAGTGCATATCTTTATATATAATAGCCTATGTGAAGCAGATTTTTGTGAACACAACTCCTCCCTTATTTCTAGACCAAATTTAATGTTTGAGTTGTCAAAAAATTCGTCTCATTTCGAAGTTTTGCAATAAGGTTTTAGATGTCAAAAATTCTTATCCTTAATGGCGTGAGCTAATCTCAAAGGTCGGATTTTACCCACAAGATTAACATGGAACCAATTTAAAACCATTTCTATACAAAACAGCTGTTTAGTACAAAATCATATTTTAAGTTAGGCCTATTATACTGAACCAACACATGTTTCAACACACACTAACCAATAAAAACTTGTGTTAAGGAATTTAAAAATAAGAAAAAAATATGTTACATCCTAATTAAAATTAAATAAGACATATAGTAGACCTATTTATTAATAATATACGGTAATTGATAGTGAGTAACTTTTTGGTTAGGTTTTTGATTAAGTGTACACCTGAGACATACTGGTTCTTTTAACCTTTATTATAACTGTTGTTATAAAATATACGAAATAATTTGATTTGAACATTTAGCATGATTTACCATCTTAGTTTAGAGGTTTTATTAATCCTACACCTTTATTAAAAATAAAACATAACATGTTTTTAGAAGGTTCCATCGGGGGTTGGCGTGCGGAGCACGCAGGGGTCTCCCCTAGTAAATTTCGAATATTGGTAATCTGATAGATATAATCGGTCAATCGGAAAGGATAGTCTTAGCAACTTTTAATCACAAAAAAATATTTTACTATCAATTATCTTTATTTTAATTTATATGTTTGTGAAATTAAATAGGAAAGGAAAACTTTTCTTACTGAACTTATGTTTAACACCTAATTTTAAATTTAATGTGTTCGAAATATTATTGTTATAACGGTTATTCATAACAGTATTGTCTTTGAATTTTTTAAATTACAAATGTTACATTAAAACATAATTAGGTACCTTATTATGAATTTTGTTAAAGTTAGTTCTACCAAAATACATAAATGCATGCTACATTCAGTTTCTCCTCAGATACATATATTTAGAATTTAAATACACATGATAAAATGTTGTTTGGGTTTGGAAGGAGAGATGTTATGCTTTCAGCTTTAAGAAATAAACAAAAACAAACTAACTGGTCTCATACTCCCCCACTTGTTACAGGAAGATTACTTCTTGTCAGTTCTTGTAGATGTAGAATCAAGCTCCAAGGTCTTGATTTACTCTCTCTCTCTCTTTTCGTTTAAAATCTCCTTTAGATTGTGCTAGTGGGCAGCACATTAGCAGTGAAATAATAGCAATAAATTGAAGAAGTACAATTAGTTTTACCCAGACTGCACTGGCGTATTCTCTCACCGTATAGTCCATAAGGTGGGATATCTGTATGTATAATCAAGGGCATTAACGAACTTGTAAGCAATCTAGTGAAACTCTACATTTGTATGTTTCAAGGGGGGGGGGGGGGGGGGGGGGGAGCCCAAGGGGGAGATGCTGGGACTTTTGAGAAAATACATGTCTCATAAGGGTCTATCACATATACAAAAATCAGCTTTCCCCTAATTAGTTGCGACAATGAATACAGAATACTTTAAGAAGCACAGGGGTATAGGGAAAAAGTCTACGCTTTTCAGCGACTCGAAGACAATAGTTGGGCGACTCACCAACAGGAGCGCTAGCAGCAAAGCTTGACTGTACCAGACCCTTTTGATCCGGACTGTACACAAAATATTTCTCTCTCACTTCCTCCACGCAAAACAAACATTTTTTGCAACTTTCACTCACTACCCCTGTCAACAACGTACCCTTTCTTAAACTGTTTCCTAGTTACTCGTCGTTTGACACCAGCTATGTGTTTCCCTGTTAATATAGTTTAGAATAAGTAATTCAATTAAATTAAGTTATTATTAGTATTCTGTTTTTAAGTGATTATGTCCAGCGGAATTAAGTGCCATTATTTGCAGTGCCCTAATAGTAGTGTAAGAAATCCGGATTTACATTTCTTTAGATTTCCTGTGAAAGATAAGGAGAGGCAAGATCACCGAGACTTATCTTTTTTAGAGGTTAAGATCAGTTTAAAAAAAGACAATAATTACATCGTTTGATAATTTTCCCTTTAAATCATAAGCGTATGTTTTTAATTGAAGTTTGTGGTGTCTTTATATCTATGACCAATAAGTATTTTTCTCCGTCGCAACAGACCTGTAAACTCAGCGAATTTTCAATTGCAATTTCATAGAAAAATTCATGAAAAAAGTACATAATCCTGAATTTACTCAGTCGTAAGTTATAAATTTGCAATTGGCAAAAAAAACTACGTTTTGCCCATTTTTAATCTTGTTTGACTATTTAATTTATAATGCCATGTGTTCCCTCTTTGCAACTGAATTCAATATAACAGCTAAGTAAAAAAGTAAATGTTGTTTTTGAAAACAAAGCAGACAACTATTCTTATTTAAAATTATTTATTAATTTATTACTTAATTATTATATACTTATTCTTATTGTGTTGTCTTGTAGCACCAAACTTGCAAACTCAGCTCTGATGTTATTCTTATGGCGAAAAAGTAAAATGTTACGTCTCCCTTAATTATGAACATAAATTAATAAAACTTGGTATGTGGAGTCACCTAGTTGAGTTATATAGATATTTGCATAAAATCCATTTTTTTGTGTTCCTTGTTGCAGCAAACCTGCATACTCAGCCCCAATGTTATTCTTATGGAGAATTGGTAAAATTTTATATTTTGCTTATTTGTGAACATATATACTGTATTGATAAATCTTAGTATATATTTTCATTTAGAAATGGTCTATTAATTCACATAAAATACCCCGAAGCAACAAACCTGCATACACAGTCTTATGTAAACCTATGGACATTGTGTTATCCCATGTTACTCATGGGAAATAAATAAATGTTACCCTTATTTTTAATTGTATACTATTCCCTCCCCCTCCACTTTCTAACTGATGCCATACTAAGAGAAATTAACTATTTTCGTTTGATTGTTGTTCAGAAAGGTTATTGTAGGCCCGCTGAAGCGATTAAAGTAAAATAGCCACATTATTTTATCGTTGAGTGTGTTTTTAGTATTTGGCCCGGCAGTGTTTGGCGTTTTGTTAGTGAGTTGTCGGCAACGGTTTGCCAATAGAAAAATAGTAAAATGAAAGTAATAATGCAACTGCAAATAAAAGAAAGTAATCTAATAATTAAAAGAAAGAAACAAATCTACCAGGAATTCTTTACAATATGTAGGAACGAACACAACCAACAACTGATTGCCCAGTTTAGGTAAATTCCGTGTAGGGGTTTTTTTTTGATACTGTGATCAAAATAAAATATGATATCTACTATTGTTTAGTAAATTTCAGATATAATATAAATATCATATTTATTTTGATCACAGTTTATAAAAAAAAATTTAAAAAAAGCCATTATTATGTTACATACAATTGTCTTAAAATGTACAACACTACTTATAATACTTTTGTCGTGTATTTAATGTTTGTAGTATAGGATTTATTATGTAATTTAAAACAATTTTTAAAAATCAACACGTTATTGGTCGTTTTACCACTAGTTAAGATTTCATGTGCAATGTTCAGGTGCCTTGTACGTGTAAATAAATTAAAGATTAAGTGTCACAAATGATTTATTTGAACACCTAGAGGCTACGTTATTGTAACAAGAACTAAAATAATATTTTGTTGTCAATAAATTTGGTATAGTGTGACAGTGTGTGTTAGGTTATAAGGTTTGTATCCGGGACACGCACAGTTTTAAGCGCCTCAGTAGCGTTGTTGGTTATGCTATTGCACAATAATTGTCAAGACAGTTTTATAAAGGGATGTAAAAAGTTAAAGTTACAAGAAGGCCGAAGTCAAATTGTAGGGTTGACGCAGTCGGGGAGGGGGGGCTGTCTCATACGACTGCGCTACTCTCTAGTGGATGTTTCTTGAAGTAATAGTTTCAGGTTTCTGTAGATTTGGCGACTTCAGCGCAGCCCGGTGGTGGGTCGCTTAACTATTTTTTTGCGTAGAATTTTTAACATGGAGCCTGTGCTTCTTAAAGTATTCTGTATTCATTGGTTGCGACAAACGGCGATTTTCGGCCTTTATTGACTGGGCTATAAATACACTTAACTTGTCTAGGCCTGTTTGTCTAGGCTTTTCCTTACAACAAAAATTGATTCAATTGTTTTCTGTTTGTTTTTTTTTAAGCTTTAACCTAAAAATTAGTTAAATAATTAATTATAGAACAACAAAAAACAGACCAATCAGAAATGGAAAATGCAGTATACTCAATTACATGCGAGTCACAATTTCCTCCACTTAATGGGATGGAAAGTACCGATAACACAACTCTTGAAGAAAAGGTTGAAGAATCAGAAATGACACAATCAGATACTCTAAAAAGAAAAAATCATACATTAAATAATGAAAATAATATTATAAATGTACAATCAAAAATAAAGGATGAGATTAGAGAAAATGAAAATAGCCCACCACACAAAAAAGAAAGAACTTTTAAAGTTAGACAATACAATATATTTACCTCTGGCCCATTTGAAGTAATTGTCACCTCAAAAGGTCAAAACAAATTTAATCCTTTTAAAATAGGAAAATGTATTAAAAACAATAAGGTAGAAATAATTGACATAAAAAAATATGGTAGAAAATTGGTAGTTAACTGCAAATCATACATTGCGGCTAACAATTTAGTTAGGCTACATCTACATTTCTATCTTTATACCAGCTAACAAAGTAGAAGTAATGGAGGAAATTATATAGAGGCTGAGGTAGAAATGGAACATATTATAAAAGAAAAGCTAATAGTAGCCTCCCCATAGTTGACGCTTACCGGATAGTTAAGAAAACAAAAGAAGGGCTCAAAAACACATATTGGGTAAAAGTTATCTTTTTAGATAATAAACTACCAATAGAAATTAAATTAAATTACATAGGTACTATTACCGGATAGGCAATACATTCAACCGGTACAGCAACGTTATCAATGCTTTGCTTACGGGCACTTATCCAATAAATGTAGGAAAAGTAGGATAATGTAGAACATGCTCTGAACCCTTTTATGGTAATAATTAATTGCTCTAAAGATGCAGTATGTATTAATTGCAACAAAATGCATGATTCAAATAACAAAACCTGTCCAGATTATTTAAGGCAATTAAAAATAAAAGAAAGAATGGCACAATTTAATGAAAGCTATCTTAGCAAGTAGTTTCTTTCCAAACAATAAAACATTAAAAATAAACGGTATCAGGAAACTGACACATACTTTCTCCCTCATTATAGGAATTTAATAAGAAAATATTATTTCATGAAGCCAAAAGAGTAATTTTCCCATAAAAATCCATAAAATAACGGAAAAACCAACTTTTCTCAAAAACGGCACGAACGATTTTGATTAAAATTTTATAGTTTATAGTACTTTATAATAAACTATAAAATTTTAATCAAAATCATTAGAGTCGTTTTTGAGAAAAGTTGATTTTCCGTTATTTTAAGGGTTTTTATGGGAAAATTACCATTAAAAATACAAAATTCACAAAAATGAAAAAAACGCCTGGAGATACCGTGGATTTCATACCAAATTTCATCAAAATCAGACTACTGGTTTAGGCTCTAGGTCTAATAACATCCACACACACACACACACACACACCAATACATACACCCCCCCCCCCCCCACACACACACACACACACCAATACATACACCCCCCCACACACACAGACATCACTCCGAAAACCGCTTTTTTAGGTTCAGGGGGACCCAAAACGGATATTTCCACCAAAAACTCAAACTCGAAAATTTTGACGAATACAATACTTTCTCCATATACTATGGTATAGGGGGAGAAAGTAACATAACTAATTCTTATTCTCAGGTCACTAGTAAACAACTCAAACCACCAACATTCAAAAATAGTTACTGTCAATCACAAAACCATCATAATAAATATGACATTCTAAATACTTTTGAACAGAAAGTAGAAATATCGGAAACACCAATGGAGAGGATTTTAAGTGTTAAGAATAGAAGCACTAATAGAACTAGACAAATCAGGCTTAACCCCCAAAACACAAGCTTCAAGACACCACCAAAACATAAAGATAGAATCAAGGAGCCCGAAACAATCCAAAGAAAATATTAAACAACTTTTTAATGACTCGCAATTTAAAATTAAATACAGACTGTGGGCAGAAAAAGTAATTAAAAATGAAAACAATTCTGTATCAGATCCTGTGGATGCTTTAACAACTTTTATTAAAGGATTCTGTAATATTCTTGCAAATTCTATAGAAAAAAATAAATAATGGATAGTTTAAAAATAGTACAATGGAATGCACACTCTCTATATATAAAAGCCAAATCCACTGACTCACTGATCATGATTTCTCAAAAACTATTGAACGAATTGGAATGAAATTTGGTATGTAGCTTCCTCTATTGCCATAGGTGCTCACTAAGAAAGGTTTTTAAAAAATTCGAAATTTTAGGGGGTGTTTGGGGGAGTCAAAGTTATTAAATCACGATTTCTGTAAAACTGCTGAATGGATTGGAATGAAATTTGGTATGTAGCTTCCTCTAGGGCCGTAGGTGCTGATAAGAAAGGGTTTAAAAAAATTCGAAATTTTAGGGGGGTTTAGGAGGTTAAAGTTACTAAAAAAAAAACACCGAACCGATTGGAATGAAATTTAGTATGTAGCTTCCTCCAGGGCCCTAGGTGCTCGCTAAGAATTGGTTTAAAAAAATTTGAAATTTTAGGGAAGGTCAAAGTTACTAAAAATCCCCATATTTTTTGTTAATATACATTCAACTTTGATTTGTTTATCCGTGCAAAGCCGGATCGGGCCAGCTAGTCTATAAATAATAAATGGGCCGAACTCCAATATTATTTAAATAATAAAAATATACAAATTGCAGTTATTCAAGAAACGTGGTTTAAACCTTAAAATAAAATAAAATGATGTAATTATACAATTTTGAGACAAGATAGACCGGATGGATAGGGACTTTCATAATACACAATACCATCTCGTGGAAAGAAATTCCTCTAAATAGCATTAATTCCATTCAGATACAAGGAATACAAATAATAAATTACAAAAAACCAATAAATAATAGATTTAACTTATATTGTGTTAAAGCAAATATTGAACCATATTTATGGGAAAACAAGATATTCTCTCATGACGATGGATATTCCATACTATGTGGTAACTTTAATCCTCACCATCCATATTGGAGTGGGATCATCCCTAGGGTTGACTCTAGGGGTAACCACATCTTTAATGCTTATAACCAGTGAAAGTATATATTACTTAAATAACAATGTGTACACAACCACTTCCACATTATTTAGAAAGCCTTCAGTAATAGATCTAACCTTTTCAACACCCGAAATGAGGTTGCTGTTGAAAGCTTGGGAAGTCCAACAAGATTAAATGAATAGTGATCACTTTCCGATATTAATTAAATTCAATTTATCAATTTATCAACAATAAAAATAACATGTGTTCTAAAAAGAATCATCTTTCTAACCTTAAGCATAAAAATACAAATTTAAGAAAGCAATTTTAAAGGAGGTCTTCAAACAAGCAATAAAAAATAAAATATCCCAAGAGACAGCCAATAAGGAAATCATTCAATTTGACCCATTTTGTAATATAATTCACCAAGCCATTGAAATGGCAATTCCCAAATAAAACCAACAATAAAAATTGTATACCAAAAAAATGGTGGACCCCTGAATGTTCAAGAGCAGTTGCGATCAGGAGGCTCACTGTGAAATATTTTACTATAAACATGACTAGTTTAAACTACGTTAAATACAAAGAAGCCCCAAAAAATAGTAAATCAATCATTAAAAAGGCAAAACCAAAAGGGTGAGAAAGTCTTTGAAATGAAATTACAGAGAAACCTCCATCAAAGGCATGGAACATAATCAGAAGTTTTAGAGGGATTTATAGTCCCAGAGAATATTTATTAGAAAACAACCCATCCTTGATGTATAATTTTATGAAAAATACAATTCCAGACTATGTGCCCAATTTGATTGACTTAAAAGAACCAACAATCACAAGCAAACAACATTGCTTAGAAAATAACTTCAACATAAAAGAATTAATATCCGCCATTAAATCAAAACAGAAAAATACAACATCGGGCTTAGATGGCGTAAGCTACAGGTGTATACAAAATTTACCAGATATTGCTTTAGATACTCTATTGAAAATATATAACCAGGTATGGAATTCCTCTAGTATACCTGATACTTGGAAAATTTTTAGAATCATAGGGTAGGTATTCTTAAACCAAATAAAGATACCGTAAAACTCAAGCTGAGTCGTATATATTTAATTCTTTGTTTTGTAAAAATTGTCAATACTATGGTAAGAAATAGATTACAGTGGTTTGTGGAAAAATACAATATAATTCCACCCACACACTACGGGTCCAGAAAAAAGCGAGGATGCGCAGACTACTTTCTAAACTTTATCTCAGACATACAAATCGCTTTTACCCATAACAAAAACATGATTGCAACATAACTAGGTATAACAAGTGCTTATATATAAATTAAATATAAAGTTATAATTATAAATACTTATAAATAAAACAACTCAATTTACACATTCTGTTCACTGATACAAATGTGTTGTTCTCTTTTGTACAACGCCTTCTCACAGTAACAAAAGTAGGATATTCAGTGAATCAACTTGTCTATTTTTTTATTGCAGTTGTACTGTTAAAGCCTCACTTTTCCTCTTCTATCGGGACACATTCCTATAGTGGCAACGAGGGCATGCCTACTGTAATTTAATTAATAGTCCTACATTCGTTTGTTTTGGACTAAAAGTAAATTCTTATTGTCTTTTATTGTCGATATTACTCGTTGAGGCAATAGATTGAGATCCAGTGCTTCCATTGTTTGATAATTTCAAACGCTTAATCAACCAATCTATTTTGAAGTTGGGTTCTACTGACCGGTTCAGCTTGGTTCTGAGTAAAAGAGCGCAGCAGAAACAAATATGTCAGGCAATATAAACTGTGCTGGACATGCTGCGCGTCCGCGGCACTGCTTTGTTGTCTAGACGCGCTCGTAAAAGTGCACGGATCTTAAGGTAGCAACGTACCTATTTAATATATTTTGTTAATTATTGGATGTGTAATCGATGATGGGGCTCACGAATTCTCGTTGTGCTCCAAGAACGAAGAAAAACTATTACTATTTCTGATCGGCTCAAAAGATATCCATAATTTGGGATGCATTTTTTTTAATGACATTGGCAAAGATGCATATGTACCATGTCAAAATTTTCATGTCATGACAACCCCCCCCCCCTCCCGTTACTACACCACTGGGTAGTTTTGAACATTTGATGTATAATTTTAAAATAAAATGAATCAATATCAAACCTAGACTAAACATAATCATTAGTTCTGTAGTCGGTGTTGTGTTTAAAATTTAATCTTGCAGATTACATCCTTACTTTTTTTTCAAATCGTTCTACGAACTTTTACAGCTTTCTAAACACTTGACCAGGTGACCCTTTAGGACCCAGTGGCAGTTAATTACTTAAATAAGCTGTTAAACTTTAATCCATTTATTTTCCTAAAGCCTTAATTAAATTCATGTATTATATTTTCTATTGATTCACTTAAAAATATATCAAGTTGAATCGGAACTGATTTAAATTGCTTGTGAGGTGTTTGTTAAAACTATCTTTGCAGCTAATTTAACTTTCCTTATTTTAAGTAAATACCTAGTAGTACTTTTTCTCTGGAGTAGTGGCTACATGTTTAGCTGCCATAGGCCAATAACATTAACACTATTGTTCACAAATCACAAACATATAATCGTGCAGGAACGGCACTTGTTAAGTATTGAAAATTGTTTTACTTCCCAGTTCTTTGGCCACATGTTATCTTGCCGGATTGTATTAGTAAACTGCTATTTCAAACTTTCCGTATCTGATGTGTACTTTGTGCCTTATTCTGATGTTTAAAAAAATCAAATCATGCAGTTGGAGGAGAAATTTAACTTGTCATTTAAAATGTTGGATAGATGTTTATAAATTTTGGTGTTTATAAATTTCAAATTCCTCCATAATGTTCATTTTGTGTTCTTTTTTTAATCTGTGTAGTATGGTCATGTTGTTCTCTATTATTAGTGTAATTACTACTGTTATCTATTAGATGTTCAGCATATTATGATGAGTGAATTAAATTTATATATTTGCTGTTGGGTAAATGTGTTTTAAAGGATATCTACTAGTCTGACCAGTTGGTTTTACACAATCATTACAATTAAATTTATATATGCCTCCATCTAAGTAGCCTATTCATCGTAGTTGGGTTTGGTGTGGTTTTAAAAAAATAAAAACAAATAGAACACAACGGATTATATACTACCATTAGAAAAACAAACCCACAACATATTCAAAAAACTTGGCTACATTACTTCACATAGAATCATCAATAGTCTACTGTTTTTTTTAATTTTAAAGTTTTTATGAAATTAAAAAAACAAATTTCTCCATAAAGTAGAACTTGTTTTTATTGTGTGTGTATATATACAATGTGTCCCATAAAGAGGTTGCTATTTTTGAATTAATATGCCAGACATATCTAACACTCTACAAACTGGAAACTCTCAGTTACAAAATTAATACATAGATATGTAAAATAGTTACCCTCAAGTTTCATTTGTTTATGATCAATCAAATCAAAATGGCAGAGTAACAAAATAATAACAAAAATTAACAATAATCTTGTGGATAAAACCATTTATATTTACAAAATAGTTTTACGTTTTCGTCAAAGTAATTTTATTTGCTTAACCATTACAAATTGGTGATTTAAAATGAAAGAAAATTCAAATTAAAAAATTCAAGAACACAATTTGTTTCATTAACATTTATTCGAACTGATGTCCATCAATAGCTATGCACTGATTTTTCCTATAGGGATTTTTGAAAGAAAAGGTTTATTCTCACACTATAGCAACAGATGATGAATTAATGAGGCTGATTGAAGAGGAACTGCTGTTGATATCTCGGCAATGTTTCAAAGACCCTTATGACTCATTTTTGTTTCGTTGATTGAATGAAACCCCAAACCACAAATAGAAGGTACAAAAAACAACAACAGAACAAGTTAATGAAAAGTTATGTTTATTTACCCTTATGCACATTTCAAAGACATAGTCATCATCCTCAGAGGGCTTTCACTACTGAACTAAACTAGTCTAGGGTTTACTTCAACCTCCCCACTCCTCTCCGTTCATGCCCAATCACAACGTTAAATTAACAGGCGAGGACAACGCGTGAACGGAGAGGAGTGGGGAGGACGGAGTAAACTCTAGACTAGGTTAGTTCAGTAGTGTTAAAGCTTCTATTTGTGGTTCGGGGTTTCATTCAATCAGTGTGAACTTGTCGCCACAGTGCTCTTCAACCTTTGTAAAGTCTGTAGGTAAACATATTATTTTTTTTAAAACTGTTATTATTTAAATTGCAGATATTTCACAAATAAAATGATAACTCCTTAAACATTATTGATGCAGATCTGAAATGTCTAAATAATGTTACAGTAGAACCCCTCTTAACCGGCCTCGGATCAACCTGTCCTCGGATTAACCGGCCTATCCCATGGAACAACAGAGTTTTTTTTCTCTTACAGATTATATTACTGTAACTGGCCGAAGTGTCAAACATTGATTGTTTGACGGACATTTCCTGGAAAATAAAGCTGTGTGACGCAACTTTAGGTGTGTAATGTGTGTTAGTGTAGTAGCAGACAGAACAGGGGAGGGGGAGCGTGAGTTTGATTCCCCTCTTGCTTCCGCGGCAACTGTACTTTTTTTTAGAATCAATTGACAAAGCGGCATCCTTTGTTTCTTTTTCTTGGTCTGTTGCTTTGTCGGAAACTTTACTGAAATTCGTGGGAGCAAAATATGTAATATTTGTAACATATTGCGTAATAGGTTAAGCAGCAAAAAGATTCAACGGCATTAGATGTGATTAACGTACGAAATTGGAGAGACTTGGCATTAAAAATCTTTGAATGTTAAAGAACAGAAAAAAATAACTGATTTTTTGATAGCGTATATATATATATAGGTATGGTATATTTAATATCAGTTTTCAAAGTTTAAAATGTTCAATTTGTTGGTTTTTGTTTATGTATGTGGTACATACAATAAAATGGGATGCAATAACATCTTATGTGCTTGTTTATTTATGAATTATGTAGGTTATTTTTGAACAAAAATCTATTTTTTAAGGGAACCTCGGATCAACCGGCCAAACAGGTAACCGGCCAGGGTCTCGGTCCTGACCAGACCAGTTAAGAGGGGTTCTACTGTAAAATCAATAAACTGAAAAGGCAAATTGTTATTAGTTTTATTAATATTTTGTACTCAAAATAAAACTGAGTATGTTTTGGAAGAAAGAGATTAAAATCAACACTTCTGACTTGGTTTAACTGCTTTTCAAATTAGTAGTAATTGCTAGAAATTATTGTTTTACAAATGTACAAATAAAATGACTAATTCAACATAGTATTTAATTATTGTTTAAGTATAAAATATATTTAAGTTCTATCATTAAAATATGAGCTTCATTACTAGAGTTAGGGATATTATAATATAAATTTAGTTTTCTTGTTAATGGGAGCTACAATGTCCTTATTAGCGAATTTCCATAGGAAAAATGAGCTATTGCAGTGGCCCTTATGGTAAGGAGTAGCAAATGAGCACCGATCATAGTCTCCAGAACACGTTTTGGGGTGTCATTAAAAATCATATATATATATGTATATATGTGTTCGCACTCTAACGGCCACATTTTAAGTCCGATTTGGTTCAAATTTGGTACACATGTTGGTTGTCTACGTCGCTCGGACGAGTTCGTTAGCCAAAAAAATCCAACAACCGGAAGCACGTTTTTTGACGTGAAGTAACTATTTTTTGAGATTTTTCCTACAAGATTGAATTGTTTTTATAGTTTTTTCCAAAAATATAAATGTAGGATATTATTCTGCACATTTTGTTTTTTTACACGACCTTATAGCTCGCTTAGTTTTTCCAAATTCGATCAAAACGTAAAATACCATAAAACTACCCGGTTCAAAGCCATGTGGTGGACTTTACCGTGCGGTTGGCATGCGAAGCACGCAATGCATTGTGTATTGAAGATACTCCAAATGTGCGGAATGGGGTGCGAAGCATTTTGCAGCTATTCAGCACCGTCGTGAATAGACCTACTTCCCAAATTGTTGGTTAAAACCCTAAAACTTAGGCCTATAAACTTAATTTTGGAAATTTGCTCAACTCACAACAGCGGTTCAGCTGCGTGGTCGAATTATTTATATGTTTGTTTAGCTGTTAATTTTATTAACAAGGCTTCAATTATAATCACAATTATGAGCTACTAAAATATTTTTGAAATGTTTTCTACTGTAGGTGTAGACTTATAATTCTGGTTTAAAGGAAGCAGTAAAACATCTTCTACAAGGCATCTATTTAGTTCTTTTAGGCATAATTTTACAGTTGGATTGCTGTTTACGATTTTGTATTCTGTGTGTAGTTTTCAGAAGGTTTATGTTTTGTTTTGAAGCTTTAAAATATAAAACTATATATGCTTTTCCGAAAAATGCCCTTAATTTTAAATCAAACATAATTTTTTCTTACTGTATCAATTGTTACCCAAGTAGACAAATGTTTTAACATCAATGGTGGATATGTCCAGTGATAACGTTTGGAAACATTGAAAGCGAGATCATTTGTTACATTAAAATTTTAAAATATACTAAAAATATCAAATATTCTATGAAGAACTGGTTGTAAAAAAATCCCGCTCACAACACTTCACCAACATCAAATTAAAATTAACTGAAACAAACTATATAAGTAAATAAAGCGGAGTACTAGGTGCATGAAAAAAGGAACCAGTTCCATTCTCAAGTATACACTGCTCTTTTTCAGACTTCCTATCCCAGGCAACAGGTACTTTTACCTGGAAAAAATGCGGGAGAGTAACCACAGTAAAAAGTCCCTTATTTAATTTTACCTCACGAGTGATGTGGAAGATAGTACAATGGAAAATTATAATAATATTACTATAAATAATAGCAAAAATAGTTCAATAATATAATACAAATTATAATAAATAATTCATCAACTTCAGGTGATAATAGTGTATTCATGCAGTTTCTATAAATACACAACACAAGATGGCACTTAACTCAAAAACTGTTTATTTCACAGAAAAAAATTTTGAAATAAAAGTTTTAGAGAATTAAATTATGTATAATTTTTATACAAACTTTTTTTCCTAAGACGCACCCAACTGAAGTTATTTGGAAAAAACCTGAATTTGGCCACCATTTTCCAAGATGGCGGCGTAAGCTCAAAGTGGTGGGGGTCGTAAACTAAGTATGTTTTTTAGGATGTCAAAATGTACTGTATTACCAAGTTTCTCTCCCACATTTTTTCCAGGTAACTTCATTCTTAACTCCCTGCTGCCTGGGCTATCTTTGGTGCATGTAAATTCAGTGTGTATAGGACTTCCCATCAATTATCGTTGATGAACATTTATAATTAGAGAACCATCGAAATCATTACATTTATAGATGATTCTTTTATCCTCTCCTTATTTCAGTTCAGATACAGAATTTTGGAAAGGGTAACTTCAGATTTATACATGGAAAATACAATTCTCTTTTAATCTCAATGTAAGGATGAACATAAAACATGTTTTCCTCAAGCAAAGAACACAGGAATGAAATGTCAACAGCACTCAATTATTGAAAGGCAAACCTTGGTGTATTTATAAAGTTTCTCAAATTGAATTACTCCAGTACGAAGCAGTACAAATTGATATTTAAGTGCTCTGATATTAAACTTTTCGTTGGTTTCAATATTGCTTCCAGCGCAATACTCAGAGTTATTTCTTGACTTTTGATGGTAAATGCAATTACTGCCATATACATTTTGTATAACAATTACATGGTACCCAAACACAAGTTTGGTTTATGATTACAATTTAATTTTGTTCTTGTAAACATTATTAAAAATCTGAGAAAAATATATTTTTGGTTTTGTACAATACGCACTTTTCATTATTTTACTACAATGAATTTTGCTTTGACTGAACTAAATTTATATAGGCCTACTGTTTTATACTATTTCTGTCCAAATCGACAAAGTATATTGTTAATAAAAAAAACCACAAGTTTTGTACGTTAGACGTTTTGAATTTATTATTCCACACCAGTTTAACAAAGTGTGGGTGTAAGTAGCCGAACGCTAGCAATTACATCGAACCATTGTAATGGCTAAACATTTACACTAAAATATGTAAACTAACAAACACTGCATGACCATGAAACAAATGAGTAATGTTGCCAAGTATTTGGTAAAGAAGAGGTGGGAGGGAGTCGTCTGCTTGTGGAGTAGTGGTTCAATATTTCAAACAGCTAGCTTGTTTTTATGTTAAATGTGTTAAACTTTTCTTTATTAATTTATTGAATAATTATGTGTATTTTCGTGCCCACTGGATAACATTTTACTTACTATATAAATTCAGCTCGATGTGTTTCTGTTCTTCTTGGAATTTTAAGTCCTTTCGTGGGCATGTTCCAAATTTAACTGGTCAAAAATAATTTCATTCTATTAGATTTTGAAATAAAAAATGTTGTGCTTTCGCTTCTTGTGAGTTACGTCTAAAATTGATGCCAGTTTTATAATAATTGTTTAATATCCTTTACTACACTCGATTCCACGTTCACCGTGCAGTACAGAGCGCCCATAAGCCATGTTATCCTTACGACAGTCTCAGCTATACTAGCCAACTAAAAAACATCAACTCCCATGCAATGCTCGTACAGTTGACGCAACCCGCATGACAATAAATGTGATGTTCCCTGTAATGGTAGTAGCATGACTATTCTCCCGTAAGACCTTACTGCACGGTGAAAGTGAAATCAAGTGTAGATTGCATGTAGGGCCTAATAAAACGTACCAATTTTTATAAGTTTAAGGTAAATTAAAATAATTATACAATCATTTTAATAGCAATTTTAGTTGAAGGATGTTGGATTAAAGGATTTATTCATTTTATAATTAAAATATAGGTAACGAAAAAGAATATTGCGGTAGAGCGTATTTTAATTTCCGAGCACTTTTATTCCCATTTGTGTCACTAAAATAATTCAATTTGAGAACTCAAAACTGTATGCCTTCAGCAATTGAGTACCTGTTGACAATATAATCACGTATACCTCATTCAAGGAAAGCTTGTTTAGAGTTTATTCTTAAAATGGGATTATATAAAATACTTTATTATGTCATGACTACCTGTAAGTTAAAGATTACTCTGTAGAACGTTTGTAAATCTGTTTTCATGTAATCTTTGAATGCCTGAATTAGATACCTTTTGAGGTTATGCTATAATAATTGAGTAAGGTCATAGGTGCATTTTGTATTATGAAGCTAAACGCATTACCGTTTCGTTTACAGCAAATGATCCATTTAGGAACCTTAGTGTATGGTTTACATGATTTACATTGGTTATAAAATACAAATAAGTAGGTTTATATTCGTATTAAATTAAAAATTTCAGACTGAATCTAATCCTATTGGACTGCCAGCCGACCTGCAGATTTTATACATAATGAAATTAAAGAGAATGGGTTTTACTAAAACTTGTGAACTCTAGTACTGAAGCTCTCT
>JAGFPH010010994.1:0-10433 GCA_018207615.1 Philaenus spumarius
CCTTTTCGACGATTTTTTCGCCTACTTCAGGTTCGATTCTACTACAAGGAGTAACTTTTTTATTTCCTAAATTTTCGGTGTTTACACGCGTATTTACTTTTTTAATATTATTTCTTTGTTTTTTTGTTTTTTCATCGGCCCTGTCATTCCGAAAAAATCCATCCTTTGTCAGAACCTCATTTCTTAGTTTTTCGGCTTCTGGTTAGGATTTGAGTTGGAAGGACGTGGTTTATTGGAGTTTGGGTGATTAGAGTTACTTGGGTTTTGAGCATAGGATCTTTGGATTGGTGGGTTATTCCGAGGTGTGAAATTATGCCTGTTTTCCGTTTCCTGAGCGTCCTGGGGTCTACTTCGCCGATTTTCCTCAATCATGTCTACATTATTTAAGAACTCGATCGCGTCTTGAATGGTTTCGCTAGGTTTACCTATGCTGGCTAATCTTATTTGCTCGCTGAAATGTTGCATCACCGTGAATACAAGGAAACCTTCAGGTAGGGGGGGTTCTAAATCTCGCGCTTTGTTTACTACCATACAGAAATATTCGGTTCTGCTAGCGTTTCCCCTTTCTACATACCTATTATTTTCTATATAATTCCTGACCGCTTTTTGTTTTTGGAGCGACCAGTAATTACTCAAAAAAGCCTCCCTAAACTCGGCATACTTCATCTCTTCGCGATCTGTTATATTATACCATTCGAGTGCGTATCCCTTTAGATGGCGTCTTATGAATTTTATTTTCTCCCTATCTTCTAAATAAGGATTCAACTCGTCCATTAACCCTTCTATTTCTCTTAAAAATTGTTTCGGCCTCTCTTTACTATTTCCCCAAAATTCAATTTTATTTGTTTCGCTGTCAAACCGCGGCATTACAATTCCTACATTCCTACTCCCACTTCCCTGGCTTATCACGTTTCCTATCTTCTTTTCGACGCTCTGTACCCGACTTTCCATTGTCCGGAACCCTTTGTCTACGTTGTCTTTTATGGTGGTTGTGGTTTCCTCCAGAAAATGGATAGCGCCTTCAATTTCCCTAATCTTCTCTTCTCCCTTAGTGTGTTGTTCCTTACACCTCACGCTTTCTTCCTCCAGGCTTCTTTCCAGGTCTCCCAGCTTTCCAGAAATAACTTTGTATAATTCCTTCTGCTCCTTCTCTCGCTGTAGCCTTTCTGCTGCCTTTTCTTCCCGGATTTTTTCATCCTTGAGCCGTCTTCTTTCCTCTTTCCTCTCCAGTTCTTCTTGTTTTTCCTTCCGCCTGGCCTCCAGTTCTTCTAATTTTTCCTTCCGCCTGCGTTCCTCTCCTTCCTTCTCCTTCTTCGCCCTGGCCTCCAGTTCTTCTTTATCTTTCTTCGCCCTTTCTTCCTTATCCTTTTTATATTGTTCGAAGAACTCTCTCATCGCCTTATCCGCCATATTAACTTTTTGCTTGTTTAAAATTTGTTTTAATTATATTTAATTGTTTAAATTTTTTAAATTTGTTTTTATCTGTCGCGTCGGCAAACTCCCAATTATTTTTAATTAATTTTACACCTATTTTTTAGGCCTACGCCCCCCAAGCTTCCGATTTTACCGCGACAAATTTATTATACTGGTTAATTATTATTAGTTGTTTAATTTTCACTCCCCCTCTGAACCTTAATACGACACGAAACCGGGAAATATTTCAGACACGGGAAATAGCAGTAGTATGGCTTAATATTAAACACAATTCTAAAGCTAACATACACAGTTTTAAGCACAAATAATTTTACGTTAGTTCTTTGACCTATTTTTACTTTTGGTTAACTTTTTAACCACAAGTGAAATCGGCCAACACCGAAGGGCGCCAATTCTACAACGAATATTCTTTTTTAGAGGAATTAAGTTGTAGAATAATTTGTTTTGGCCACAACTGCAACGCGTCGTTTTTCACGCTGGCAGCGCCAATTCTACAATGAATCCCCTTTTTAGAAAATTCTTCGTTGGAGAATAAGTTATTTCCACCTACTGGAAGTCTTATAGGCAATCTCACTTTGTTTGGCCTAGGTGAAATAACTATGTGTCGAATATTCAGTTCACTGACTATTCTGACAAAAAACTTTACTTTATACTTCCAGTAATTTATTTTTAATTTTAGCTCAGTAAGAACACAAGTTAATAATTTTACTTTTTGTAAACCTCTGAAGAGTAAGTACACTGGAACTAACCTTGTAAATTGCTTATTTGTGCTTGCAATTATTTTATGAAATTTCACTTTATCAATTCTTAATCTAAAATTCATAAACTATTGGGATATTTGAATATTAGGTGTTTTTGTAAATAATAACCTTTTATAAAGCAAAATAAAATTTTAATAATTTCCTTTTTCTAATTTTAAACATAAAACGAAATTCTTGTATTTAATATTTTCCAAATAAAACCAAATAATAACTTTCTTCTCAAATAAAATAATAACTTTTTAAAACTATAAGGCAGAACTAATCTCTTAATTTATTATAATTTATTTTAATATTTTATTACTCAATTGCATTTAATTTATACTTTAATGAAAATTTGAATTTACGATTTAATGAATTTACTTCTTTAATTTAATTACAAATATTTCTTAATCTAACATCCTAAGTAACCCAGTATTTAAAATAAATTTATTTGAATTTACTTCAGGCAATTTAATGGGGACTAACGTATTTTACGCTTCTACCGACCTTTTCACACTTGTCCAGGCGTCGCGACGTTGTGGTGAAATCCGCGAACGCTGTCTAGTGATGACAAGCTACAGATGTTCTGCGTGCTGATAGAGTTGTCTTGTGGGTGAAGGTGGAGTCCTGTAGGGTTGTCTGGATGTATGATGGATGGCTTCTTAAAGATGGATGTGGTGATGCCGTGTCTGCAATCCCGGTTCGTCTATTCCCTCGTAGCTACAGTTGCATGTCCTAGTGGTCGCCTGGTGGTGTCCTGGAGTCCTGTCTGGAAGCTATACGAATCACTCCATGTATCAGCTGTCCTGTAGGCTATGTTTTCCTTCCAGAAAATCCCAAGTTAGGCCAACTTGTATAGACTAAGTTGCCACTGAAGTTCTTGTAGAGTGAATGCGGTGTCTATTGCTGCATCCCAGATGATAACCGCAATGCCGTATCTTCTTACTTGTTGTAAAAATTTAAAGTTTAACGAAGAAAATACTCAGCTTCTAGCACGCTAAAGTATTTTATAAAAAACAAGTATCTGCTCTCGATGCGTTACATTACGTCGAAGAAATAATAATCCTGATGCGTTATGTTACATCGAAAAAGTAATAAGCCTCCCGAGTTTCCCCGAGCAATCGTTTATATAAGGTTTTTCGGCACTATTTCATTGCCAACCTAAGCTTTCTACCACTATATTTCCATAATGCTTTAAAATCCATTTTTTCGCCAATTTCAAACTTCTAGTCTACGTAACTTTTCATCCTGAATTTTATTATAATTTTTTCATAATTTTGTAACATGATTTAGCCTTTGTTTTAATTAAGTTTCTATTGTTTCTTTGAGTACGCCCCTTTTCGTAAACTGGTCACCCTGTTCTCCTTCCATCAGTCTTGTCTTTGGACCTCCCCTCTACTGTCTTGCGTTCTTATCTGGCTTCCCTCAGTTTTGTGCTATGGAAATCCTTTTTCCATGTAACTCTTCCAGGGTTTATCCGATTTTCCTGAACCTGACATCATTTTCCTCAGCTCGTTGTTACCTTTCCACACAAACTCGAGTGACGTTCGTACGACTCCTGGTTCGCGTACACGACCCGCGCGCGTTTTTCCGCGGCGATTTTTCCCGGAAAAGTCTTAACTTTACACTTCTTTCGGTTTTTCTTTTTCCACTTTTCTTGCCCATTAGTTTTCATTCACTAGCCGGATTTTCATCTCATTTCTGCTTCTGGTTGTCTTGCTGTGAGGTTAGGGACTTCAACGATTTTTCACAAACTAGGGTTTTACTTTACTCCCGAAACATATTTCAAATACTGGATTATTTTTACATAACTACTTCATTTGCATACTATTTATTATTTTGAATTGTTAAAAGTTTGAGTTTAAATTTTTAATTAGCTGTAAAGGTGCAAATTCTATCACCTTTTTCCTTTTATAAATTTTCTAGTTTTTCTTTTACATTATGAATTACATTTATCAATACTAAAACTTGTTTTAGTTAGAATTTAAAAAACTTTATTTTTAACCTACTTTTTATCCTTTAAACTTTATGAATTACCATTAACTTTTTTATATGACAAAATTTCTCTAAAACTTATTTCACCTTTATTTTAGGCCTTTTTAAGAAAAGCCTAAAAAACCTTTTCTTTTTTAAATTAGAGGAATTTTGAAAATTTTCTCATTCTTTGAAAGCTCGTATCTTACGTAACTTTATGATTTTTTAATATCTAATCTTGCAGTAAATACACCCGCGGTTAGCGTAATGCATTTCCCGAAGATTTTTATTTTTTATTCAAATCTTGGATTTTGGCTTCCCGTAGGAATCTTTTAAGTAATTTTTATAAGTTCCCAATCCTTTTCAGACAGGCAGGGTCCAAAAGTTTAATTCTACCCGATAACAGACCGCCCGCGTATACATGCTGATCTCGTGACCTACATTTGGCTTTAACTCACTGCAAGTCCCTATTATTCAAACTTACAAAATTAATTGCAAATTTAAACTCAAGACCTACAACGAGTTTTGTCCGTTGTAATATATATATATAGATTTGAACTGGTTAAGAATGCCTGTAAATACTTGTGCATTTAAAATACATACCAGTAGCACAAGTGATGGAGGATATTCAATATGTTAGTGGTGTTTACCTCATCCTTAACACATTCACTGCTAAGCAAGTTTCGTATTTCCTATTCTATGACCTGACCTTTTATTTTTTATATTTATAGTCTAAATTAGTTGAAATCATTTATTTTTTATTTTTAAACCTTTCTACGAAATAATCACTAATATTTTAAAGCGGACGCACATGTTCGTCCATAGCACATAGGCATAAATTTGCTAGAATTTGCTTAAATTTGCATAGGGCTTGTTAAATTTACTATATAAAACAGAAACAGTTTCATGCGACAGTTATGAGTGATGGATTTTAAGGTTATCCATGACTAAACCATATTCTGTGTTAAAACCTTTTTTATTAAAAACTTTACATTAAAATATTGTAGGATTGCCCATGGATAAATCATACTCTATGGTAAAACCTTTATTATTCAATTTTTACTTTGAAATATTTTAAATACAATTGACTGTTTAACATACAACAAAATTACACGTGTGACTGTTAAAGTGACGGCTTGCGAGTCGATTTATGTAGGATTACCCATGTATAAATCGTATTCTATGATAAAACCTTTATTATTAATTCCTTTTACATTTTAATAGTTTACAACATAACCTAGAAATACTGAAATCGGCCTAGGCCAATGTTAAACGATTGTTGTTTAAGACAAAGAATGCATTTAGTTGTCAGAAATTAACTTAAAAAATACTATTTAAAAAGTAATTACTTTATGTAGGCATCCATTACTATGTTGAGGAGATTTTTAACTTGGTAAATATGTACAATTATAAAGATTATTTAGATATGATTTTATATAACTGTATGCATATTTGTGATATTTTTGTTATTTATATATTATATTTTTTATCAAAATACCAAACTCTATCAAATTATATGCATATTGTAGTTGTTGTATCCGTTCTTCGCACGGGAATAATTCATGGTGTAAGCAGAAGTATAATACAATCAGTCTGATGGTAAATGTTGACAAATTGTAGCAAATGGAGGTAAAAAAGTATATGTATTTACGTGTCACTTAAAGAGTGGTAGAGAATTATCAAAAACTTCTGAAGGAATAACGTGTTTTTTCATTAAAAAACATGTTTTGACTCGTCACTCACTTATTTTACCCAATTTGTAAAAGTCAAAATTCAACTTGAGGGGGAGAGTCCCCAGGGGCATATACACTTTACCGTTGTGTAACCCATATCTGACAAAGATGGTGTTTCCTAAAGAGGGGTCGAGAATCGTCAAAAATGCTCTAGAACACACTGTTTTCGAGATATTGACGATTTTTGTGAAAAAAAACAATACGCTTATGAATACTATCGTTGCATCTGTTTGGTTGGTCACAGAAAGTCTGGGGACCATGATCAGTACTCACTTACTACACCCAACAAAATGAATGAGCTCCCGAAGTTCCTGCATATCGTCGTGAATCACCCTGTATATAATATTTTTAATGACTGCCGTAAACATGTTTATGGGACCATGATCAGTGCTCACTTACTACACCCAACAAATTTAATATTGCATTGTCATCGGTCTTTGATAATTGTGCAAAGTTTCAAATCAATCAGACGTTTTGAAAACGGTGAAAATCACGTCGTGTTCTGGGGACCATGATTAGTGCTCACTTACTACACCCAACAAAATTTATATTGCATTGCCTTAGGTCCTTGATAAGTGTGCAAAGTTTCAAATCAATCCGACGTTT
Source organism: Philaenus spumarius (assembly GCA_018207615.1). Taxonomy (NCBI): domain Eukaryota; kingdom Metazoa; phylum Arthropoda; class Insecta; order Hemiptera; family Aphrophoridae; genus Philaenus; species Philaenus spumarius. Next base: position 6,488 of record JAGFPH010010994.1, read on the forward strand.
TGAAAAGGGTGAAAATCACGTCGTGTTCTGGGGACCATGATCAGTGCTCACTTACTACACCCCAAAAAATTAATATTACATTGACATAGGTCCTTGATAAGTGTGCAAAGTTTCAAATCAATCAGACTTTTTGAAAAGAGTGAAAATCACGTCGTGTTCTGGGGACCATGATAAGTGCTCACTTAATACACCCAACAAAATTAATATTGCATTGCCATAGGTCCTTGATAAGTGTGCAAAGTTTTAAATCAATCAGACGTTCTGAAAAGAGTGAAAATCACGTCGTGTTCTGGGGACCATGATCAGTGCCTGCTTACTACACCCAACAAAATTAATATTGCATTGCCATAGGTCCTTTATAAGTGTGCAAAGTTTCAAATCAATCAGACGTTTTGAAGTATAGCTCCAAATCGAAAAATATTTGAAAAAGCTCCATTTCGTTGTAATATAATCGAAGCTGATTGAACACTACAAAATGACATTTTTTTTGAAATAATTGTACAAATTAGCAGCTCTCTAGCTTTATATGGGAAGTATAATAATTAAATTGTATTTTTTTATGGGTTATCTCATTTTCACCCATAAGAAGCACGTGAATAAAAGAAAATATGGTTTACACTGTATAAATGTCTTGTAAGAAATAAATGTACCAATTTCCAGTTCTCTAGCTTTATGGGAAGTATAATAATTATTTAGTATTATTTTAGGGGTTGTTGTTACATTTTCACTCCTTAGCAGCGCACTGAAAAATTCAAATATGGTTTACTGTTTATATATATCTTGTAAGAAATGTATGTACCAATTTCCAGCTCTGTAGCTTTATGGAAAGTATAATAATTAATTTGTATTGTTTTAGGGGTTGTTATTTCATTTTCACCCCTAAGAAGCACGTGGATAAAAGGAAATATAGTTAGCATTGTATAAATGTATTGTAAGAAATAATGTACCAATTTCCAGTTGTCTAGCTTTATGGGAAGTATAATAATTATTTCGTATTGTTTTAGGGGTTGGTGTTACATTTTCACCCCTTAGCAGCACACTGAAAAATACAAATATGGTTTACTTTTTATATATATCTTGCAAGAAATGAATGTACCAATTTCCAGCTCTCTAGCTTTATGGGAAGTATAATAATTAATTTGTATTGTTTTAGGGGTTGTTATTACAATTTCACCCCTTAGCAGCACAGTGTAAAATGCAAATATAGTTTACATTTTATCTGTACCTTGTAAGAAATAAATGTACCAAATTCCAGCTTTTTAGTCTTAATGGATGTATAATAATAAATATTTATTGTTTTAGGGGTTGTTTCAACCCTAAAATCAAAATGATTTATAGCCTATGTCTCATTCCAGGTCATGATCTATGTGTATGCCAAATTTCATTCAAATCCATCCAATACTTTTTGCGTGATTGTCAGTCAAACCAACAAACAAACAGACAAACATACAAACTTTCACATTTATAATATTAGTAGGATATTATAGTGAAAATTAATCCAAATATTAATATTACGTATTTTGGTTTTATTTTAGGGTTCGTATTATATAAAAAACTGGATATTTCACCTCGACTTCATAACGCCTGCGTTTCCATATGGGAAGTACAGGTTAACTATAAGGGTTTTTGAAAATGATACTTTATTGACCTGCTTCGGAGGGGATGCAGATATAGTGCCTAAACAAATTACAACTCGTGGAAAGAAACACTAATGCAGCAGCATTATACCATCAGCTTGTATTTTACAACAATCAGCTTTATTTGTATTGTATATTCTAATGTATTGCACAGTTAGTTGTCAGTGTCTGGTTTATTATATGTACAAGAGACAAATACAAATAATTTTAATTTGAATCTGATTGTCATTTGAACATTTTAACCAACCTAAATCTCTAAACACCTAAAGTAAAGCTTCTGAAATGTTGCAGCTGCTTTCATATTGCTATAAAACCGTACAAATTGTATTCACCTATTATTTCATAAATTCTTCTGTTAAATGTTGACTTTAGGATAAAGTTTGTTTTAATATATAAATAATTGTTTAAAGAAAAGTTAATCAATTTGGTGGAAAGAGTCATCAATTCATTATTTTTTTAAAGCCTCAATTGTTTTTTAATGAAGGATTTTTATCTTTAGTAAGAACTACGAAGAGAGCCAACATTATTTTTAAATAGTATATTGGTGTTTCAAGTTTTAAGGTATTGATGAAAGCGAAGTTTCCAAATATCTGTTTGCCTTTTTTCTTGTGTTGGCACTACCAGTTGTCAACACCTGGGGTTTACAGCTTTGTTGGTTCATTTTGCGTAGGTCTACACAAGTATATGATGCAATAAAGACTAAGTTGAGAGAAATAGTACGTTTATAATAATTTTTACAAATGCTTTACACAGACATATTTTATCTGCATAATCACAAACTGCTGAGTTTCTAGTCAAGCTGGGTTAAGAGGTAACACGAAGGTAGATTGTACAGCTAAACAAACAGAATGACATCAACTATACACGTAGTAATGCTTTCCGATTTTATAAAACAACTTGATATTTTGGTTTAAAACTTCCTTTTAGATCCAGTGTGAGTACATTGTAAAATACCGGATCTAAAACATAAAACCTGCAAGCAAATGTACAAGACATCTTTGTGCAATACACTTAGATAAAAAAGTGTTAAAATTATAATAATATTGTAAAATTACCGAATGACCCAACGTCAACATATAGTAAGTCGGTAAATAAAGCTCTGTGCGCTTCCAATACATTGCTATCTTCTAAAGAAATAATTCACTCTAAGGTCATTAACCCGCAGGCTCCTAAATTCAGGGGCCTACCGAAAATACATAAACCAGATTGTCCTATTAGGCCTTTAGTAAATTTCACATCTGCCCCAAGTTATAGCGCATCACAAGTACTCGATACATTAATAAGGAAGCATTACTGCTTTATAAACAATTACAGCTTACGGAACAGCATAGAACTTGTCAACAATCTGAAAACAATAATAGTGAAACCATCATATAAACTAGTTTCTTACGATATAGTAAACCTATACACTAATGTACCCATATCGCAAACCGTCAACTTATTAGAAACAAACCTTAAAGAATTCTCCAACCTTCCCGCTTCTTCTATTAATGAATTGATTAATCTAATCCAAACCATATTGAGGCAAAATTATTTTGAATTCAATGAAGATTTCTATCTACAAAATGACGGATTAGCCATGGGTTCACCACTCTCTGGCATATTGTCTGAGATTTTCCTTAATTATATAGAAAATTCATTCCTACTAGTAGAAGCTAACCCATACAGGTATAACATAATATCTTATCATAGATACGTAGATGACACAATCATTCTATTTAACGGTAGCAGGCGACAATTGGATCTACTATGCACATACATGAACCAGATGCACCATAATTTATCATATACCACAGAGTGCGAAACCGACCACAAATTAAATTACCTAGATCTCACCATCACAAGATCCGAAAGCCATCTAAAATTTAAATTTACAGGAAACCCACAAACACAAATCAAACAATCCACGCAAGCTCACACCATCCACCCGAACAAAAAATTGCAGCCTACAATAGCTTTGTGCACCGTTTACTATCCATTCCAATGGCGGATATAGACTACACCAACGAGTTACGTATCATCCAACACATCGCAGCAGCCAACGGATATAATCCAAATTTAATCAACAAACTAATCAACAGACATAAATTCAAAAATAGATTACCGCCTCCAGACACCAACAATAAAGTGAAATATGTATCATGTGAATACGGAAGCCGGATTAACTATACTCTAAAAAATGCATTGGCCAAACATAACATAATCGTTACTTACAAAACTGTTAACAAAATCGAAAGGATTCTGAACACCAACACCATAAAAAACAGTGATACCCAACAACAAACAGGCATTTATAAAATCAAATGTAG
>JAGFPH010010994.1:18536-36832 GCA_018207615.1 Philaenus spumarius
ACTAACTAATTATTCGGGACCTTCATGGACACATTCTTTGTACAAAATATATACAACTTTATTTAAACATTTCAAGTAGAACTTTGAGGGTGAAACTAAAATTAGCGTTTAAGTGACAAATAAGAAATACTGGATATTAGGAGTGGAATAGGTTCAGGGTTTAATTATTGTAATACTGTAAGAGTTTTAATTTAGATGGGGATTGTAATATGATGTGCCAAGATTAGTCCATATTTGTCAAACAATATAGAAACATATGAATACTTGGAAAAGGGTAGTAGTAGGAAAATGTCCGAAGTTCCAAATCCGTTAGACTTAATTTGTATATAGCACAAACCTACACGTTTATTACATAGAAAGTTTATAAATATAGATACAACTATTGGGTTTTACGTTCCAGATAACCTTTAGTTGTATTTAAAGAATTTGCACAAGTAAAACAAAATGTGCTTGGACGGGAAATGACTAGTTACCTGGTTTTCAGTTCAGAGGATACATAGCGGAATATTGTAACGAGAAATTTGCGCAGAATAGTAATGAACCAAAATTACAAAACGTTTTAAAATAGTTGTTTTTGTCTGGACTACCTTTAAATAACGCAATATTAGAAATGTGTAATTTATATTATGTAATTCCTTTATAGCACCAATTAAACATTGTCTTATTTGTAGTTAGGTGGTAAGAGGGTAAGCGAAAGAGGGTGAAGCAAACGGGTTTGACTAGTTGGTATAATTTTGTGTGTAATACAGCGCATGTGCAGTACGTATAGCGAGCAAACTATTAGGGTTAAACACTTAGTTGTAACTGAAAGCCTACTATTTGACTCCAAAGAATTAAATAATTTGTTTTTACTTTTGTCCTATTTCCAAGAGAGAAAAACTACTTAATAGCAATGATTATTTTTTCTTTCATTGGATATAATTTGTTATGTTTGAAGAATATAATTAATAACTAAAAGAAAAATTATGTTTCCTTGCGCTTCCATTTTTCAACAAAAAAAAAGTGATAAAAAATTAACAATAATACATTTTTGTTGCCATTTTTAAATTAAAATACTAAACATAATAACTATTTGAATTCGTTTGATTTCTTATCAAACTCGACCTTCACTGTCTTTTGAAACTTTTTAGATTTTTGTTTTTTTTCATTTGACTAAACTTCTACATTTCATAAATATTGGACTCACTGTAAAGAACGCACAAGTACAAACTGGTCATTCATATTTATGTAAATGATACACCCAAAGGATTTACTTTTTTATGCGTTTATTTTTTAGTTACATTTGGCAAAAGACTAAATATTTAATAGGCCTATTATTTAATGTTATTCTATTATAGTAAATATAATGAAAACCAAATAAAATATTAATATTTCTTATTTCCGTTTGATTCTAGGGTACGTATTACATAAAAGACTGGATATTTCACCTAAACTTCATATTGCCTGTGTTTCCATATGGGAAGTACAAGATAACTGTAAGGATTTATGAAAGTAATACATTATTGACATGTTTCGGATGGGAAGAAGACGTAGTGCCTAAATAAAATAACTGGTCAAAAGAAACACTAATGCAGCATTATTACAAGATCTGTTTGTATTTTACAACAATCAGAACTACTTGTATCATATTATACTATAATGTATTGCATGGTTAGTTGTCAGTATCTGGTTGGTTTATTATAATTACAAGAGACAAATACAACTAATTTCAATTTGAAACTGTTTGTAGTTTACAATTTTTAACTAACCTAAATTTCAGAATTAATTCTTTTTTAATGTTGCAGATGTTGTTATAAAAACGTTACATATGATGTTGAAACTTTCTTAAATTTATTCTTCTGTTAAATGTTAACTGCAAGTTTAAGTTTTTTTAATGGATATATTATTTTGCTAAGAAAAGTTAAAACATATGGAGAGCGTCATTATTTAAAAAAAACTCTGCGAGTGTTTTCTAACGAAGGATTGTTATCTGGAGTAAGACCTATGCAGTGGCCAGTGAGCCAACATTATTTTAAACTAGTATATTGGTATTACATGTTTTAAGGTATTGACGAATGTATAGTTTGAGAATAACTGTTTACTTTTTTCGTTATGTTGGCACTACCAATTGTGAACATGTGGAGTTTTCAGCTTTGTTGGTTTATTTCGGGTAAGTCTACACAAGTATCTGATGTAGTAAAAGCTAAGTTGAAGGAGATAAGACGTATATAAAAATCTTTACGGATGCTTTAAATAATAATACATTATAACTTTCATAGACAAAACATTGACAAGTATTAAAGATAAAAAGGAAAATTACTCTTTTTTATTCGACTCAAAAATGGTGATAAAAGTAGTTTCAATATTGTTTAGTAAAATACAAAATGTTATTTAAAAAAAAAAATTAATCTTACTACTAAAAATCCATAGTACGCTTTTACTTACAACTAAAAAATGTGTGTTTTTATGGCGGGAAATCATAGACGATTTAATATGTACCCACTCGTTTAAAGATAATTTGTCTGCTTTAGACATATTTTTTGAAGTGATAACTTCTATTGTCCCGTTGGGCATTTTCGTTTGACTATGTTTCTGAAATCTCGCGTTACGAACTTTTTGCGTAGACACAAGTCAGAGCGTGGAGAGGGAATAGGCGATTCCTAAGTATATATAGACAAGTAAGGGCGTGGAGAGGGAATAGGCGATACGTAGTGTATATAGACTCCCGATCAAGAGCTCTCGGCGCCCGGAACATATATAGATATACAGTGTTCGTATGTAGAAAGTATATATGGGAATGTACATGCGCGCACAGTCAATTACTAGCTATAGTTATAGTGACCAATGTCGGTAACACAAACATACGTACGTTCTCTCCATACGAACCCCGACTCTAATAGCGTATTTTACTATGCACCTGCGCCCACTAATAACGCGTTTAGTATTATATTCGTGTATTTACATACACGTAGTAGAAATTACTAATAACAAGCACATGTTGCTTTCGAAAATAGCTATAGCTATTGTTTATTACAAATATATAGTGATTATATTAAATTTTGATATTATTTATTATTAAAATTATAACTTAATTTTTTTGTGTTCTGGAGCAGTTGATTTATTATCTGTCAAATGAGATATATATAAATATGTTTCCATTAATTTAAAACACAACCTGTATTTCGATCGACTGACTGCAGTAAATAGTGCAATAGCTTATACTATTTACCGTTTATAGCCAACTCCGGCGAGAACTTTCTCAGCGTTCGTATTTTCGGTTTTTATAATATACTGCTATATTTAGCGTTCATTCCGTGTTAAAATGTAGCTAGTAACGTTTCAAACGTAATCCTGAAGGCAATTCGCCCGAAAACCGTGCTCTTCTTACCGTCACCGGTATACAAAATTACAATTTATATAAACTTCGCGCTATTACAGAATATGAACGTTTTAACTGGTTACTAATATACATAGAAAATGACTCATGATATAGGTAAGAGTGTTGAATTTGATTTTATTGTTTAGAACGATATTAGAGTACAATTACACAGGCAGCGACGCGACGCGATGCGATGCGACTAGACGCGACATCCAAACACGTAGAGGGCGATGCGACGCGGAGCGACTTGGAAATACAACCAACAGGAACAAAGTAGCCAGTTTGCACAATGGCGCTGTCTAAAGTAAACACTGTACACTGTAATTCTATGGTACAGCACTGTACTTCTGTGTGACAGCCCCTTATTTAACTTAAATACTTTGCAGTGGCTTGTTAAGAGGGAATGGATAAATGAGGTATGTCAAGGGAGGGAAGTTTACGGAGAGTATCCCCAATTATTTCCCGTATTAAGGAAGAACGAAGCATTATTTGTGCAATTCACTAGAATGTCTACAGTTACATTCGATTATGTTTTGTCGAAAATTGAGCACTCGCTCCAGAAACAAAATATCAACTGGCGGAAACCCATCAGTGCAGAAGAAAGACTTGTTGTTGCTATCAGGTACAGGTATAGTCCGTTTATTTAATTTATAACATCACATAATGTTTTATTAGTGTTATAGTAATAAAAATATGTTAAGAATTTTTAAACTATTACTCAATGTAAGTTTTGAATATTGGCTTTTAATAAATGGAGGCAACAGAAACTTTTATGAAATTAATAAAAATTGTATTCAGTTGTCAATATAATAATTATAATGCTTTACTTGTGAAATGTAGACTACATAATTTAAATCTGTTTTACAAATGTCCATCTGTCCATTCTCCATGTGAGGCTGATAATTTCTCTATACCATCAAAATCTTTTAAAAGAGGTTTTAGACTCATTAGGAAATGGTAATCATCACATTTCTCCTGTAAATCATTTTTCAAAATGTTCACCTTTTCCTCTTCTAGCTGCAACATTTTCTGGGACACTTCTTCTTGAACTGTTGCTTTCCTTTTTCTTACATACTTAGAAGACATACTGGAAGGTGTTTGGGGGATCGTGATGTGTTTGTGGAAATGTTTATTTGACACACCATCTCTTCATCTTCTACATCATCATGTTCCTCTGTATGTTACGACAGGTCAAATTTTTTTTCTAAGTCTGAACAGGTCTCACTTAAGTTGCCAGATGTTTTTGAAGGTTGCACCTCGTCCTTTAAAAAAAAAATAAGAGATCAAAAAAAGGCCCCGCAGAAATTTTTACTACACCTCCTTCATCCCCAGACTTTGATTTCCTTACTTTCATCAGCTCCGTCCTATATGTGTCTCTCATGTTCTTCCACTTGCATTTTACTTCATCCTCTGAAAAATAATAAATGTATGTAACGTCTACAAAAATTTATTTAAGGTAAGGTTAGGTTAACCCTACAACTGTTAGACCACTCAAGTTTGTTACATTTGTTTACCATTAAATAGCATGAAAATGATTGTATTCAATTGATTTCTCCATTATTCAATGTGCGATTTTAATAAATTTCTATACTCATAGAAAAGAAAATATTTTAATTTGAAAAATTTAATAAAAAAGTCCTCATATATTTTTTTCATTTTAGGTACCTAGCAACTGGATCATCCTTTAAAACTCTTGCATTTACTTTCCGCACGGGAGCTTCGACAGTTAGACATATTGTTATTACTACCTGCAAAGCTCTTTGGGAAGTTTTGGTAAACTACTGGAAAAGTTAAGAGCAGGATATTGGCATGTGTGGAATTTCCCAAACTGTGTAGGGGCGGTCCACGGCAAGCATTGCAGCATTAAAAGTCCGCCACATTCTGGATCATCGTTTTTTTAATTACAAAAAGCTTTTTCCTGTCGACTTGCAGGGTAATACTGATCATGATTATAAGTTCCTAACGATTGACGTTGGTGCAAAATTAAGCCAAAATGACGGTGGTACGTTTGGTGCTTCGTCTCTATGTGAAGCACTTGAAAACAATACTTTTAATATGCCTCCTGATTGTCAACTGCAACATACTACAGAGAAACTTCAGAATGTCACCATAGCTGATGATGCTTATCCACTTAAACCCTATCTTCTAAAGCCTTATGTAAGAAAAGACTTAACCCCAGCGAAAACAAATTTTAACTACCGCTTGTCCAGAGCTCGCAGGTCTGCAGAGTGCACTTTTGGGATCCAATATGCAAAATGGCGCATTTTGGGGAAAGAAACAAATGTACAAAATGCTATAGTGATTATTAAATGTGCATGTGTTCTCCATAATGTTGTCAGGGATAAGGATGGAGAAAGCGATCCTTTGTTTAGAGAAGTTCGTTTTAACGGCTGTAGCAACCGTGCGACTTTGCACAGGCACCGCCGGAACAACAGATATACTACACGAGCTCAGAAAGTTCGAGATAAGTTTGCGATCTACCTTAAAAGCTTGTGAAGGGTGACCGTTTAGATTTAGTTATGTTTCACAGTGTTTTGTTATAATATTGTTAACAGTCCAATAGATCATATCTAATATAAATAAAATACGGATACATATAATACTGATGTTGAAACTTACAGTATTATTTCCGTTTAATAGTTTAAGGAACTACTGTGTATAAAACAAGACTAAATTTTGATAATTATTTATCGCTAATATTGTCCCGTTTGAAGAACGGTAAATAATTCTATAATACAAGTAGCACAATACGAGAATTATCGTACTTTGTATACGATTCTGAGGTTAGTACCTATCGCATGTCGTACACACAGGTGAAATATCGTACAAATACTATAGTTAAATTGTCGTACATTTGGTAACACTGCCTGCAACCGACCATCAAAACAATATTGGGGCAGGGTTGTGTGAGGTTATGTGTAGGTTTTAACCCTAGAACCGGCAATGTTAACCCTCAATATGTATTGAGGATTACTACATTACTCAGTATATATTCCTAAATTACTATTCAAACTAGGCCTAGTTTTATTAGGAACATAAAAACGTGTTCCTACTTGGGCAATCTTGTAGTAAGAACATAAACATTTTTTCAAAATAAGAAATTTGAAATTGATAAATATTTTTTTACAGTTCGATTTAGAACTAAATTACGAAACTTTGTACAGTTTTTGGTACATTTGAAAAACAAAATACAAACAATGTTTACTACTTTTTATGTAGGCCTAAAGTTGAACTTTTACCTTTCGTAACTGAACATTTTTTGTTTCTTGAGCTACTAACTTTGTAAATTTTACATCTATAAATGTTTTACTGGCATGTATAAATTCTTTAAACGTTTCTCTACAAAAAAGCTACGGAACACTTTTGGATTGGGGTTCATTTACTATTTTTGGCGAATTTTGAAAAAATGCTTGCAAACGCCAAAAAATACATTGCTGGTTCGAGAGCTAGACAGGATTAGCATATACAAAATTAAACTTATTTGTACTAGATAGAGCAGCAGCTACTTCAGTCCACATCTTGTCCAACACTCCTCTGTTCCTGTGATTAATGTGTTGTGACTCCCAAATCGATTGTCTTGAAAACAACTCATTAATTAATAACTCACCATCCATCTCGGCTACTGAACACACACTGCTATCGTACTATCGCTTCTAGTCGCTTGAAAAATCAAACCGATTTGTTTCAGACGTTGTCGCGCCTCTTCGCGTCGCATCCAATCGCATCGCATCGCTGCCTGTGTATTTGTACCCTTACAAGAATAGAGGGAATAGGCGATACGTAGTATAATATAGACGCTCGATCATGAGCTCTCGGCGCACGGAACATTATATAGATACTGTATACGTGTTCGTATGTAGAGAGTATGTACAGAAATGTACATGGGCGCACAGTCAAATTACTAGCTATAGTTATAGTGTTATCAATGTCGATAACACAAACATACAAACATCTCTCCATACGAAACCCGTCTCTAATAGCGCCTTTTACTATGCGCCTGCGCCTACTTGTAACTCGTTTAGTATTATATTCGTGTACTTACAGACACGTAGCAGAAAGTACTAATCACAAGCACATGTTGCTCTCAAAAATAGCTACAGTTAATGTTTATTACAAATATACAGTGATTATATTAAATTTTGCTATTATTTATTATTAAAATTATAACGTGAGAATATACAGGGTGATTGGTAGTCAGTGTGAAAAATTTCAAGGCGTTATTATGCATGCAAATTGCAACAAAACTACGCAATTCGGACAGTTCTATCTCACTCCGCCTTTCAGAAACAGTCATTTTTCTCAACTTTTAACAAACTTATTGCCACTTTTTATGCCTTTTTTGAAAAGTACATAAAATTTTCTATCAGAGTAAGTATAATTTTCCACAGGCAAATCCTCTTAAAGCCTTGTAAAATCTACTTGAAAAAAATATTTTGGGAAATTAAGAAAAAGTGCCTACAACTTATTTAAGAAATTTTTCTTATGCGTCGTACAAACTGTCACATATCACAAAAAACTTCCCCAAATCTTAAGATTTAAAATGGTATACTGGAAGTGATCTTTCCTATTCGCCTAAGGGGCGGCAATGGGCGTTAAACATAAATTGTTGACCTGCTTTTGATGAAATAATTATAATAAATACCCTATCTTCGTTTTAACATTTGATCTCAGATGAAACTATTTCATTCCTTTATCTTATCTCAGTTATCTAAATTTTTTATATTCCTAATCAAATAACAAACATACCCATTTGTACAAACTGGAGTCATAGGGGACTAATTAATTGGCCCTCATATCTTTGAAGACACATATCTTGCAGCACACCCTACCTACCCCAGTAGATGTACTGGATCAAAATCAAAGAGATAATATGATATTTCAACAAGATGGCGCTCCTTCCCATTTCACTAGCGAGGTAAGAGATTGGCTTATTCTCAACTACCCTACGTGGATTGGACAAGGCGGAGCCGTCGCGTGGACAGCCAGATGGGCGGGATTATACGCCCTTGGACTTCTTTGTTTGGGGGTTCCTAAAAAGAGAAGCGAACACTACAGCTCTATACAGTGAAGACGAGCTGAGAAACCGATTAACAGTAGCTTAGTTGAGAGAAACATTTTATTTTAAAGTTACAGTTGCTGCAATGAGAAAAAGATCACAAGCATGCATCAGACGTGAAGGCAGGCAGTTTGAACAAGACTTTAAGTTAATAAAGGTACAGATTTTTCATGACTAGTGCCTTTTTTGTGTTTTCAGTCGAAATAAATGCTTTTTATGTTTTAAAACTTTTAATAAAAAATAAATATGAATTACAAATAAATTAATTTGTTATTGTTACTTTTTTATTATTTTTTATTAAAACCTCAGTTGCCCGTCACCATGGGCCAATAGGCCTGTGCAGCGACCTAAAGACAGCTGACGTACCTCTTCAGAATAAGTAACATGGGCTCTTATCAGTGCCGGAAGCAGGAATCTAACCTGCAAAGTCCTACTCTGAAGGCCAGCTACCCTGGTATTATTGCTATTGGTATTTCATCATAAACAGGTTAATAATTATGTTTAACGCCCATTGCCACCCCTTAAGCCGTCTTCACACATGCGTTATTCGGCATGCACCGAGCAGCGACTCGCCGAATCGCGAGTAGTGTGGATGGGTGTTTGTCTATTTGGCCAGTAGCAAACATTCGTGCTCGTTGTTTCCCGCTCAGTGTCGGTCTTTTTACACACATCAAAGTGGACGAATATTTGGGAAAAGGCAAACTTTGCTTCATCCATACATTCGGCTTTGTGCTTTAGAGTAAAAAGTAAGTACAAATTTTAAATTGACAATGTTAAAGTATACAGATATATTCTAGAGCGATTAATTAACGCAGTAAGTTTGTTCTGAAGTGTGCAATAAATCTTCATCTACACTTAGGTTAGGTTAGGTTTACTTCGGACTAATCGAAGTTTACCCTGCATTTTCAATCTGCTATTGATTATTATTATTATTTTACAAAAATCACTTATTTTATTTTAAATGAACTTACAATGACTAGTTTCGAAAAATTGCATCTTTATAAAGTAAAAATTTGTTTAACATAAAAAATATAAACATTCGCAATTTTTGTGAACCTAGTCATTTTAAGTTAATTTAAAACACAATGAATGATTTATGTACAAAGTATAATTTCTTTAAATGTTGAATCACATCAGAAAATTAACATAAACAATTATATTATTCTTATTTTAGATATGGAGTGGCCTAACGAGTTGGTGTTGGATTTCTTACAATATTATGAGAATGAACCAGTCATTTGGAATCCTTCTCATCCGAACCATAAGAATAGAAATGAAGTTTACGATTCATGGAAAAAAATCGAAAGTAAGATGGGTAACAAGTTTTCTGTCGCCGATTTGAAAAATAAAAAGACTCTCTGATGGCATCATTTAGAACATTACAGAAAAAGGTTAAGGACAGCAGTAAAAGTGGAGCCGGATCTGATCATACATACAAACCAAATTGGTTTGCCTATGACATAATGGAACGATTTCTCAAGGATAAGAATCTGTCAAGAGAGACACTTACTTCAGAGGTAAATTATTTATATTTATTTATAAAAATCAACCGTACAGGGTATACATGTATTTAACTGTAGTCATTTTGCCAGGGGATTTTTCCATTGTTCATAAAGTATTCAGCAAACTAGTCTCTATATTCCTTTGCTGCTGTACCTGGCTTCCTGGGCACTTTCTGTAGAGGTAACATAGATGTCATATCAGCGTTATCTTCCCGCCACGACCCTTCTGTAACCATTCCATTATCTTCAGAATCCAAGGTACCCACCAGAGTGTACATCGATCGTGATGTCTTGCTTCTTCTTAAAAAATTAAGCAGAATAACACAGGTCATAGTAACTTTTGCCGCTTTGTCAGGTTGTAGTAGCATTGGCTTCCTTAGTACATGGAAAACACTAGCCATTATTCCAAACGCATTCTCTACAATTATTCGGGCTCGTGAAAGACGGTAATTAAAAATGCGGGGTTTGCTACCTTGTTCATGGCTACCAGGAAATGGCTTCATGAGTCGCTTACTTAAAGCAAATGCATCATCAGCAAGAATACATACGGCATCATTTTTTGTCTCCCTGATAGCGGCTCATAGTTAGGTAAATTTAAAGTATTACTTTTTATTTTGTAAATACTTCGTAAATAAGTATTTACAACTTATCATCAGAGACTGCATTCACATGAAAACCCTGAAATGGAAGTTACTCTGGATATAGCCACAAAAAGGAGACTTAAAAGAACAAGACCATATGAACTTACCTAGTTAGTGTAATAGTGGTAATTTATAAGAATGTGTAACTATTAAATAGTGATGTAAAAATGGACGTATAACCGATAGGGAAGTAATTTAATGATGACTACCACCTCATGTGTCTATAGGTAGTTAAATCATTACTCGATCTGTGTAGCTCGGTCATGGTATAATAAATAAATAAGAATAACATGTTTAGTATTTAAAAAAATATAAAATAAATATAAATTATATAATTAAAACACACGTAGTAAGAATATAAATATTACAAAAGTTATAAAACCAATATGGTTCTTTGTCTATATTGTTAAACATAAAAAGTAGATTTAATTAATGTAAAAATAAATTACTTAATTAAAATGAAAAAATACTAAAACAAATAAGTGGTAAATTCCAAAAATGTTGTGTTAAATAACATAAATGACAAAGTTGTAAAAAATGTATCTGAACAAAATCAAAGCATACAAGCAATTACAATTATTGGGCGTTTTAGACCAGGACCGAACAGAAAGCTCTCATATCATCAAGTGAGAAGCAGTGGGGAATAAAACTACATCCTTTTCAGCAAGTGCAAGCTTTCATATGAAGGTATTGGCTAGGTGGAAGCTTTTATTTCTTACAGTCAGGAGTTATAATACAAAATAATTCAGATCTGGTCAAAAAGTCGGGGCGCGACCCATCCGTGTTAAAATCCTTAAAGCTTTTCTTCTTTAAAGTTGTAATTCACCAATGAACTGGTTTTGTTGAACTGATTGGTATATTATTTTCCGCACCTAAAATATGTGTTATTTTTTTTTTTTTTTTTGTAAATTAATTTATATGTTGACTAATGTCTGTCAATACAAATTTATTTGTAAAATCATTCCATAAAGCTTTATTTACAATCCAGCTAGCGGTTCGGCTTTTCTGAAAATAGGACTCATTAAAGGAGACTTTATAGGAAACTCGATCATCTGAGTTGTCAGCACCAACATTTTTAGTGTAATCTAAAATCTAATTAATAAAGCTGCAAAAGAAAACTATAATTTGTTTACGAACAGCGGTGAAAAACGTAAACAAGCGGAAATGCATCGTAGGGGTAGTAAAATATATAACTGGTTTTGACAGTAATTTTGTAGATACAATGTATATTATTTAAATCTTTGTATTTTATGATTGTATATACCAGTTGTACTTCAGGATGAATACCGTTGCTAACTGTGTATTTCTACATTGCTATGTGCATCTGCTAGGCACTATTCGCGGTAAGTTTATTCAATATTTTGACAACATTAAGTAGCAAAAATTCATTTTATATATAATGTCAATTTTGTATTTGTATTTCTGATTAAATGTATATTAAATTATAGTTTTGAAATATTTATACATTTACATTAGGAATTACCCCGCAGGCTACCCCCGAGCGCCCTCGGGTAATTCTAATGCAAGAATTGAATTCGGCATTTCCGAAAACCCTCGAGTAACGATTTTCGATCGATTTTCCGAGTTTCCAGTCGTTCTTATAATATTGCAAGTAATTATGCAATTGCAAAATGCATTTATTGCACCAGAATGCATTTTTCAAAAAATGGCATAACCACACCATATAGACTTTTTCATGGGAGCTTTCTAAACACAATGCTGAAAACCGCATCTCGATATCTGCTGGCTCTAAAAAATTTCCGATTTATTTCCTAACTTCCCTGGACTAGATGGAGCTGTAACGTTAAAGATTTATAGTTTTCTGGTGTAGATTTATTAATGGTAATTGGCGGTACTTTGGTTGGCTCTTTTCTTTCTTCGACTTTAGATAACACTAAACATTTGGGAACTGGCAACTAAAATTATTGAGTTTTGTATTCCAAAGCTTCCACGTTTTAAGCCGCGATTACACCGGAGTTGACAACAAAATATTTAAAATATTAGTTGACAACACTTGTCAACAGGGGTTGAAAACAAATGTTTCTAACAAAGTGTATTTTAAGTCTATAATTTTGTTTGCAACATTTTTTAACTTGGTCGCCACTTTTGAAATTTGAAAAATGAGCATTCTCATTTTGGTTGTACGTCGATATTGCTGAGATTCATCTCCCGCGAGATGTCGGCCCACGCATCATTTTTCAAACTCTTGTCCTTATAATCAGCGATAGTCTGATTCCGTAAAGCAGGATTTTCCCGGTACAAATAAAATAAGTTTAAATACTTGATCCTCACTCCACTCCATTTCACGAAGCATGTTTTCCATTATACAAGTGACAATAAACGCAAAACACAATAACGCATGATAACTAGCACAAGCGACAAGATATAGCGGCTACAGCAGACTGCGGTGGCAACGCCATGGCGGGACAAGGCCATAGATATGTACTAATGTACTATATAAGTGTAAATACACACTGCAAGCGTAGCAGAGAGGAGTGCAGCGAAGCTCAGCGTAGCGGATTTGGGAGCTAGCGGATTTGACACTGTCACTGTAGTGTAGCACAGCGCATTCGTCAACATTTGTTGTCAAAGCTGCCTTGGAAGATTTTGCTAAGTGAAAACTGTTATTTAAAGTGGACGTTGTGGCAAAAATTACCATTTTTTACTTTCTCACTATACTATAGTGTATAGAGAAAGTATAGTGAACGCAAAAAATCGATGTTGAGATTTTTGTGGAAACGTCCGTTTTGGGACCCCATGAGTCCAGAAAAGTGGTTTTTACAAAATGTCTGTCTGAATGTCTGTATACGTCTGTCTGTATGTATCATCGATGTATAAACACACTGGATTGCGCGCTGAGTAGTCTGAAAGGTTCGAGAAACGAGCCGGCCGGCGTGGAGCTTCCCCCTCCACTGGCGGGATAGACCCGCGGTGGGCAGCGTGATAGATGGACAGTGATAAACGTTGTTGTTGTTATATACAGTTCAATTCTTTGATTTATCCTCTACACTTTTGTATAATAATATGTCATTTTTGGGCAGAGGAAATAGTATTCCTAAATTACTATTCAAAACAGGCCTAGTTTTGTTAGCAGTCTTGTAGTAGGAACATAAAAACTGGTGTTTTCAAAATAAGAAATTTGAGATTGATCAATACTTTTATACAGTTCTATTTTAGAACTAAATTACGAAACTTTTTTACATTTAAGAAAAAAATTACAAAAAATGTTTACTACTTTTTATATAGGCCTAAAGTTGAACTTTTTCCTTTCGTTACTAAACACTAGGGGCTCTGCCCCTGGACGCTTCGCTTCGCTCGCAGTTGGAAAATTCGCTAATGAATCTCGTTAATCTTTGGCTCGTTTGTACATTGGTTTGTAAAATTATGAAACCAGGCTTAAATATATTAACGGTAATTACAAGATTAATTATAACCTCAAATACATGCTTTAGAAACATGAGAAACTTTCATTACGATTTTAGTCCTAGTTCTACTATCTTCTGTCAACTAATGTTTTGAAACCAGGACTAAATATACAGTAGTAAACATAACCTCAATACTATGTTTCAGAAATGAGCCAGGCCTATATTACAAAATTGACTATTAGAATTTATCCATTTTTGCCAAGTTTACTTTTTTTTATAAAATAAATTGTTAAATCAGAACAATTTATTCTAATTCTAACGTGCTAAAACAGTATAAATTAGATTGTTTTTTAATAGTAATTAAAAACTATCCAATGAACAGCTGATTTAGGATAATACTCAATCTCATGGCTTGTTTATAAACAGCTGTTTTGATTGCTTTATTTACTATTTCGTTGTAATTTTGTAACCAACATGGCAACCCATAAGACCCTATGTTAAAATTTTTCAACTTTTAAATTAGATTTTCTAAAAAAATTGCGTTTTTACACGAAATACAACTATATGGGTGTACTTAAAAATCAATACTACACCTAAATACAAAATTTCTTTGAATTCGTTATAGCCGTTTTCGAGATCCACGACAGATACAAACAAAGATAGATACAAGAATTGCTCATTTAAAGTAATAGGATGCTTGTTCCTTGAGCTAATAACTTTGTTAATTTTACTTCAATCATTTTGTTTACTTGCAAAACTGGCATATATGAATTCTTTAAACCTTTATCTACAAAAAAGCTATGGAACACTTTTGAATGAGTTTAGAATAAACGTGTTTACTAAATGGTTGAAATACAAAAACTTGGACGATTTTTTTACAAATTTGAAGTTTACGGTCATTTTGTAAGCTTATGGTTTGAGATACGGAAAAAATCAAGAATACTATTTTGTTGAAAATCTAATTTGCTACCCGCAAAATATTAGTTTTTAAATTCGACTTACAGTTAAGACACAAACTGGCTTTGGAAAAAAGCTTACACTGAGAGAACCGGTCCGGCCGCCATTTTTATTTTATTTAAGGGATGAAAAATTGAAAAAATGTTAAAATTATGAACATAATTAGAGATTTTGTAGTTTGCATTGGCATTACCATATGTCACCGCAGGGTTTGGCGAGCGAAGCGATCAGAGGTCGAGTTCCTAGTAGTAAATAAAATTATTATACATTTTAACGGAATTTTGTAACATTTCAAAACGTCGCGAGCTACATTTACAAAGCTTGGAGTGCGTCAAAAACTTACTAAACTTGTTTTATTTAACAATGTTTAAAGTGTAATGTATACCTAGGTATACTTTTATGTAAATTAAATGCAGTTTAAAATGCTAATACAGATCATGTTTTTCATTATGGTTTTGGTTCAGTTTATTTTCCCCTAAACTTTTCCTTATCCTTATCCAACAACAATAATAATAGTTTAAACACAAACTGTTAATCTATATAATAAAAATGAATTAATTGCTGTTCCTTTGTAAGCGCATCACTTTAGAACGGGTGGACCAATTTGGCTATTTTTTTATTTTAAAATGTTCATAATAGTCCGAACTAGATTATCATATAAAGACAAATTTGAAAAGTTTTCCGAAAAAGTTTCAAATTTAGAAAAAACTAAACAGCCTCTTTTGTATGGACTCAAGACCATAGCGCACAAAATCAGCTGTTCGTATAAAATGCTTAGTAACACATGTTTGTTTACATTCATTAACATAGCAACTTTACTAGCAAATTTGTAATCAGTTTATTATTTTTTCAAAACCAACAGCTTTTTAGGTTAAATTGACCAACTTAAAATAAAAACAAAAATCAACTAAAATTGCTTACTATATTTTAATTCAATTCAAACATTGGTTGTTACATATTATATATAAAACAACTGATTTGCATCAAAAACTGAACATAATTTTAGGTTAGGCCTACAATGAACCAAAACACGTTTATTTCCAACCAATTGGGCTAATTTAGAATCAGGTTTTTAACAATTTATCACAACTATCAGTTTTTTTAGATTAGGTAAAAACAAACAAAAGGTTTACTGTATTATCGATAAAGGTTTACAAACTATAGATCTAAATTTGTGTAGTATATTCTTGTGGCATAAAAATCATTTTGCAATTCGATCACTTAAGTCAATGGAATAACTTTACTAACTTTTAAATTAAATCAAGCAATAGCGAAGCATTGCTGGGTTCACTAGTTTACTATAATAATACATTTTTGAAAAAAATAAACCAACTTCAAAAAACAAAAACAACAAAATGCTGAAACTAAAAAGTAAAAAATAATTAGTAGGTATATTAAGCAAACGTAATTTATTCAAAGCCGATACAAACAAATTTATGAAGTCGGCGCCAAATTTATTATTAATTTATTGAAATAAATCAACTTTACAAGAAATTATAATGATTGGAGTTGTAAACACAACCCCAAAGTATAATCTATGCTGGGTTTGTTTAAGTATTACCGATTATGAGTGAAATTAGCTGTTATATGTTACTCGCGTACGCATACATTCATGTACGGATGTAAACTCACTTTTATATTAGTTGATTAAATATGCGTGACACAACTCTGAACTCATTTTATTCGTGTAAATGTAGGCCTAAATGAATTTACGACGTTGTGAGCATTTATGTAATGTATTTATACCTAGTTGACTCAAATTTTCAACAAAAATATTTGCTAAATCATACAAATTTTAATAAATTGGCTTTAAGAAATATTTTATTAATAGCTGACTCGACAGATATCCTGTCCAAATTTCAATAAATTTGGTTGTGATTGTTTTGTGAATTTGTGATAAGCTGTTGGAAAATGGTAAAAAAGAGAACGAAACGGATTTCTGATCGATCATTGTATCTTTTAACGATTGAAGAAATGGATATGAAATTTGAGGAGTAGTAGATTCATAAGAACTAAAATAGTGTTAAACTCTAAGTAAATTTGGCACCGACTTCATAAATTTGTTTGTATCGGCTTTGAATAAATTACGTTTGCTTAATATACCTACTAATTATTTTTTACTTTTTAGTTTCAGCATTTTGTTGTTTTTGTTTTTTGAAGTTGGTTTATTTTTTTCAAAAATGTATTATTTTTTTATTTTTAGAGCGGTGTGCAGATTAAAGAAACAATTTTATTTCCTAAAAGGTGTTTATGAATTTGTATTTACTGTATAATGCGATTTAAGTAATACGTTTTTTTTAATTATTTTTTTATTATTGTAATAATAAAGTTATAAAAAAACAGCTGAAAAGCTATAAAGACTGGTATAAAAATATTTCACTTACTTACCTGAACTATAAGTCTTTTACGACATTTATAAATTTTTTTTACTTATTTACATGAAGGATGGGTATGACAGAAAAACAAGTTTCTCTTATTTACCTGACCGAAGATGGGTACAACAGCAATACAAAATTTGGTATGACAAAAATATAAGCATCTGTTCCTTATTTATATGACCGAAGCCGGCTATGACAGCTGTAATAAGTTTTCCTTATTTAACTGACCGAAGTCGGGCACGACAGCTATAAAAAGTTTTACTTATTTACCTGAACTAAGCCAGGTACGACAGCTAAAAATAAAAGTGTTTCTTATTTACTTGACCGAATCCTAGTACGGCAGCTATAAAAAAGATTCACTTATTTACCTAAACTAAGTATGGTACGACATCTATAAATTATTTAACTTATGTGTGTCAAATATAACCATCTGTTCCTTATTTACACGACCGAAGCCGGGTACGACAGCACTAATAAGTTTTCCTTATTTACCTGACCGAAGACGGGTACAGCAGCTATAAAAAAATTGGTATGACAAATATAAATATCTATTCCTTATTTAAATGACCGAAGCCGGGTACGACAGCTATAATAAGTTTTCCTTATTTACCTGACTGAAGCTGGGCACAACAGCTTTAAAAAGTTTTACTTATTTACCTGAACTAGCCTGGTACGACAGCTTAACAAATGTGTTCCTTGTTAACCTGACCGAATCCTGGTACGGCAGCTATAAATAAGTTTCACTTATTTACCTGAACGTAGCCGGGTACGACAACTGTTGCGAAATATTTAAAAATTCTTTCTAATTTCAAATCTAAGGCCTATGAGCAATAGGCTATGTGTACCAAATTCGATGTTCCTAGGCCATATAGTTTTTGAGATATAAAACAAACAATATTGATGGTTTCAGGGGTTGTTTCAACCCTTAAACGCGAAATATTTTAAAACCCTTTCTTAGTGCGCCTCTAGCACCTATGAGCAATAAAATTTGGGTACCAAATTCCACGTTCCTAGGCCGTATGGTTTTTGAGATATAAAA
>JAGFPH010010995.1:21562-35461 GCA_018207615.1 Philaenus spumarius
ATTAATCCTACACCTTTATTATAAATAAAACATAACATATGTTTTTAGAGGGTTCCATCGGGGGGGGGGGGGGGTTGGCGTGCGTAGCACGCAGTGGTCACCCCTAGTAATTACATAATGTTAATAATGTAATCCGACCCCTTGCGTCGGATAAAAAGGTTTAAAATATAAAAGTTGTAGAGAATTAAATTTTCAATTAATTGCTTAGGCGGTCTCCAATTTTTGCGAAACCCTACCGTTCAAAAAGTCGGTACCAAAGGTTTAAGAAAAACGCACACTTTTTGTGTTATAACTCCTAAACTATGCAACCTACAGAACCTGCTTAGTGGCCGTTTGAAAGAACTCGGCGAGCTGAATCCAATGAGTACCTCAAATTGAATACAGCTGCTCCCAGTCTAAAGCTATAAGCAGAAACGTGCCCAAAAGAGGGCAAAATAGTCGTCTTTCTTCTCTAATGACGTCACAAGTTTTAAATGAATGAACTTTTTCGAATGCGGATCTCTCCTAAACCTTCCCGAAGAAATTTTGGGTGTAATGGCATATACCCCAGCTTTATACGTTCAGCCTTTCTCAGTTGACAGACAGACACGATTTTATTATATGTGTAGATTGATAGAGTAAAACTTGAACACAACATTTCGCGTCTAATACGTTTACTAAATGAAACGCGTTTCAACGAAAATATGGCCATCTTCAGAGATACACGAGCTGCAATAATCAAACTACAACAATCAAGCTCAATAGTTGTTTATTTAAAGTTGCCAAATAGCCCAAACATTATTTTTGTTTTTTACGGGAATTTTGCGTCTCCTAGCACTTTGTGTGAACACCCGAATTAACACTTTCTTCGAAAATCGGTAGGCTACTCCGAGAATAGCCTACTTATTGTGCGAACAAAATAATACAAACTTCCTGTTTAGTTAAAACAAAATTTGTCCGAGATCGGCCCCTCGTGCACTTGCCCCCTCTGTCGACGGCCCCGATTGCTACTGTGAGAAAGTTTGTGCTATGTCCTCTCTGCGCTCGTGACATTTTGATTTTCGACAACCGCACGTCAAGAAAGAACGCCTCACCGGACAATGCCCGCATCAGCGTCCAGACCTTGTTTACAAGGTAAACATTGAAGATTCGATCGATTCAGACGAAGCATAATCTGGCGAATATTAACATCCGGGTGCCGGGGTGCTGTTTGCTGAAACAACACGGGTCTGTTGATTGGGCGCATTCTTCGGATAGCCTAGATGCAACGTGTAGTCTGTTTGCTGAAAGATGACCACTGTACGTAGAATCAAATCAGATTAACCGTTAACCGAAATGAAATCTCGACAAACTGAATAAGATTAAAATCTATACATACAAATAAAATTTAAGTGTATGTCTGTAATTTCAAAATATAAGCTTTCTTCTAAGTTAATGTTATGTTTATTCACACATTACCAAAAACTAAACACACATTTATAAATATTTGTCTGTCTGTCATTTGTTTGTCCGGGCTAATATTCGGAATGGCTGAACCGTTTTTGACGAAACTTTCTTTAACTTGTAGAGGACCTTTCCGAGAATATCTAGGGACGCGGGAGCGTCCCGCGCACGCCAAGAAAATCGAGAACGAGACGGCAACCAAGAACACTGTTTACGCGACAGAACAAGTACGGGTTTTCACCCTCCCCTACCTCGACCCCCTGCAGGGCTCTATAACAAGGGCTAAACCGTTTCTTCGACCTCGGCACTGTGCCGCCAGTTTAATCCTGACGTCACCATGCTGACACGCACTAGCTTTTAGTATTTCAGTAATGTGCGCGCAGTCGTTAACTCGCTGTTGTAACTCGATTGAAAGGCTCCAGTAAAATAAAATTTAGATATTCTTAATCTACATAAAGTACGGATTCTAACAGTATAAAAATTTTTAATTTTAACTGGTATTTCGAATTTTAATAATTGAAAATATTTGAGAATTATCACTGACTGACATGGAAAAGTTACAAAGCGTGGATTTTTTTATTTTTGGGTTATAGACACGTTGTAGCCAATTAATTGATCTAAACTATCCAATTCACCGATTTGTGATAAAATTATTACATCATTATGAAATCGTTTTTTAAATGAGCGCGAGGAGGTGCGGCACCGAAACTCCCGAAGTACAGTTGTTTGATACGGGAATAACGTTTATGTACATATTGTTATTTTAAGGTAATATAATATCACTTGTCCCCGTGTAATTATGTCAGCTAGAAAAAAAGTAAGCATTTTATTTTAACATAAACTAATTATAATTTATAATTCAAATGTGATATTATTGAAGTGGACACAAAAAGTTAAGTTGGAGGTTAACGTTTAAAAAATAATATCATTATTATAAGGTAATTCTTTTAATTAAATATGAAACTAATTTTTACTTTCTCCACCCTATACGTAGTATATGGAGAAAGTATTGTTTTCGTAAAAATGTTCGAATTTGAATTTTCAGTTGAATTATCTGTTTTGGTGCTCCCAGAACCCCAAAAAGTTGTTTAGTGCAATTATCTGTGTTGGTGCTCCCTGAACCCAAAAATATTTTTAGTGGAATTTTTTGTTTTGGTCCTCCCTGAACCCAAAAAAGTGTTTATAACGTGGTGTCTGTCTGTCAGTGTGTCAGTATGTATACACGACCAGAGAGGACACTATTGGTCCGATTTTCATGAAATTTGGTATGTAGGTACTAAACCCTAATATCTCCAGGCGTTTTTTTCATTTTTTTGAATTTTTAATTTTGAAGGGTAATTTACCCCTAAAAACCCATAAAAAACGACAAAAATGCAAATTTCTCAAAAACGGCTCTAATGATTTTGATCAAATTTTCAGTATTTATAGTGCTTAAGATGCCAAACAAAATGACACCACCCGCTTTTATCAAAACTTCGGCGTTTTATAATTATGGGGAAATGTTAAAAAATAAACAAGTTTATGTTGTCAATCTAGCATCGCAGCGACGGCCGCACGAGGTAGCACAACTGTAGAGAGCACGGCCACTAATTCAAAGGTCGCGCGATCGAATCCCGCCTGGGACAATAACTTTTTTATACGATTGACGTAGGTAGAATATTATTTCTTTTGTTTTGTTCTAAAAAGTAGTAAATAAATGATTAAAAACAATATTATTTTGACTACAGTAAGTTGGGAGAAAGTTTGTGTCAGTTAACTGATACCGTTTATTTTACGTAATTACGATTTTATTTTTCCATCATTGATCTCTAATTTTATTTCTTTGAATGTGCGTAATAATGAAATTATTTTTTAAACGTTAACGTCCAACTTAACTTTTTGTGTCCACTTCAATAATATCAAATATTAATTATAAATTATAATTAGTTTATGTTAAAATAAAATTCTTACTTTTTTTCTAGCTGGCGTAATTACCTGGGGACAAGTGATTTACTATATTACCTTAAAATAACAATATGTACATAAACGTTATTCCCGTATCAAACAACTGTACTTCGGAAGTCTCGGCGCCGCACCTCCTCGCGGTCATTTAAAAAACGATTTCATAATGATTTAATCATTTTATCACAAATCTGTGAATTGGATAGTTTAGATCAATTCATTGGCTACAACTTTCCCGCTGGAAGTTTGTTTATAACCCAAAAATAAAAAATTTCCTCGCTTAGTAACTTTTCCATGTCAGTCAGTGATAATTCTCAAATATTTTCAATTATTAAAATTCGAAATACCTGTTAAAATAAAAGTTTTTTATACTGTTAGAATCCGTACTTTATGTAGATTAAGAATATCTAAATTTTATTTTACTGAAGCCTTTCCATCGAGTTACAACAGCGAGTTAACGACTGCGCGCGCATTACTGAAATACTACCAGCTAGTGCGTGTCAGCATGGTGACGTCATAGGCGATCGATACTGGGTCACCATAAATGATCAAACTGGTGCCCTTGTTATAGAGCCCTGGACCCCCTGTGGGTCAATGATGTTGATTTTTCATACACCAATTCTCGAGGGGCACCTGAGGACGTGTACCAAAATTTAACTTTAGGGACCATCAGATCACGGAGCTATGGAAGTATTAAAATCGTTCTTTTTTAAGTTTTTCTACTTCTTGTTCTTTGACAGCCTCACAAACTTAACGGATCGAGCTTATGCTCCAACGAAGTGCCTTTTGTGCAACTTTCCCCCCCCCCAAAAAACAAAAAAAGGGGGTACGGGTTTCCCCCCTTTTCCTGGGGGGGTCACTTGTATTGATTTTTCGTATACCCACTTTCGAAGTGCTCCTGAGGACGTGTACCAAATTTAAACTCTTGGGACCATCAGATGTCGAAGTTATATGAATTTTTGAAAATCGCTATTTTAAAAATGTTTTTACTTCTTGTTTTCGACGGGGTTACAGCCTCACAGAAATAAAGGATCGAGGTTAGATTTTGCACACACACTCGATATGCTCCAAGGAACTGCATTTTGTGCAATTTAAACTCCATCCTCTCTAAAATGGGAGGTTAGTTTTTAGGGGGTTAGAAAGGGTCAAGATTTTGTCAGAGATGTTCAATGGGGGGACCCCTGAAAAAGTGGTCAAAATCTACACCCGATAGGTTATGTTCAGTAGAATGATTACAGAATGGTTTATTATTTCTTAAACATGTTTTTTGTTAATAATTCAAAAATACTCGGTTAATTCAATTGGGAAAAGAGGTCACGTATTTCCTCATTATTATTATTTCAGTTCAATTGAACTATTTTTAACTGATTCTAAATTCCAAAACACTAGGCCTATTTGTTAAATTTTAATAAAACAGCTGATTTCACCCATCATCTGTAATACTTTGTAAAACCCAGCGCAGATTATACTTTGGGGTTATGTTTACAAATTCAATCATAATTTCTTGTGAGTTGATATTTTTTAAATATGAGTTATAGAACTAATGTAGGCCTACATATTTTCCCCCATGCCATTGTTCAATAGTTTGCACAGTTATATACTATTAGATAGAAAATGAAACTGGTTACGAAAATTTGCTCTTAATTGCCACCATTTTGAATAGGATTGTGCGAACAAGTTGATTTTGTTCTAGGTATTTACATTGACGAGTAACGTTCAAAATTTCAACTCCATCGGTTAAGCCGTTTTGTAGATATAAATTAAACAGGAAAACAAAAAAATGTTTGATAGCTGGTAAAATACGCATTCCCGGACATATGCTTGTAGCAAGTTTTTACTTTCTCCATCCTATACGTAGTATATGGAGAAAGTATTGTTTTCGTAAAATGTTCGAATTTGAATTTTTAGTGGAATTATCTGTTTTGGTGCTCCCTGAACCCCAAAAAATGTTTAGTGGAATTATCTGTGTTGGTGCTCCCTGAACCCAAAAAAGTGTTTTTAGAGTGGTGTCTGTCTGTCAGTATGTATACACGACCAGAGAGGGCACTATTGGTCCGATTTTCATGAAATTTGGTATGTAGGTACTAAACCCTAATATCTCCAGGCGTTTTTTTCTTTTTTTGGAATTTTTAATTTTGAAGGGTAATTTACCCCTAAAAACCCATAAAAAACAACAAAAATGCAAATTTCTCAAAAACGGCTCTAACGATTTTGATCAAATTTTCAGTATTTATAGTGCTTAAGATGCCAAACAAAATGACACCACCCGCTTTTATCAAAACTTCGGCGTTTTATAATTATGGGGAAATGTTTAAAAATAAACAAGTTTGTGTTGTCAATCTAGCATCGCGGCAGCGGCCGCACGGGGTAGCACCACGGTAGCGAGCACGGCCAGTAATTGAAAGGTCGCGCGATCGAATCCCGCCTGGGAGAATAATTTTTTTATACGATTGACGTGATAGAATATTATTTTTTTGTTTTGTTCTAAAAAGTAGTAAATAAAATGATTAAAAACAATATTATTTTGACTACAGTAAGTTGGGAGAAAGTTTGTGTCAGTTAACTGATACCGTTTATTTTCTTTATGTTGACCCACATCACCCCCGACCCATGAATTATCTCTGCTCATTTCACAATAGCATTGCCTCTAGACATTCACATATATATTAAAAAGCATATTACAGTTTCATCCTTTTATTAGCGAATTCCCATAGGAAAAAATGAGCTATTGCAGTGACCTTTATGTTAAGGTCTAAGGTCGGGAGTAGTAGGCTACATGAGCACCGAAAATGGTCCCCTGAACACGTTTTTGGGATGTCATTAAAAATTATATATTTATATGTATGTGTTCGCACTCTAACGGCCGCATTTTAAGTCCGATTTGGTACACACATTTGTTGTCTACGTTGCTCGGACGAGTTCGTTAGCCGAAAAAAATCCAACAACCGGAAGCACGTTTTTTGACTGGAAATAACTTCTTGAAATTTTTCGAACAAGAATGAAACTTTTTTAGAGTTTTATCTAAAAAAAAAAATAATGCAGAATGTTATTCTGCGCATTTTGTTTTTTATACGACTTTATAGCTCGCTTGGTCACCCCAAAATTGATCAAAACGTAAAATGCCATAAAAGTGTACGGTTAAAATCCACGTGTGGCGTTTTACCTTCGGGACATCTATATGATCCGAGGCCCAATGGCCGAGCAAAGCGAAGCTGTCCATAACCCGAGGCCGCCTAGTCGAGGTGTAAACACTCAAAACGAAGAATTTTTTTTAACTTCCCGCTAAAAATTGAAAATTTTCTAAAATCGGGAAGTTATTGGTTTCACCCCGTTTTTCGAAAATCGAGTATTCATCAGATCTCGACGTTTTGAGGTCCTAGGAATCTTCCCTGACCACTCCCGAGAGGGTATCACCCTGTCTGTCTGTGTGTGTGTATGTAAGTATGTGACCCGCTTATAACTTTTGAACGGCTTAACCGATTGGATCCTACCAAATGGCGTTCTAAAGAGTTCCATCAAACTTAGATTTCCTGAAAATTTCCACTAATTCGGATCGGCAGGTTCTGAAAAATTTCGAAAAAACTAAGAAATAAAATTTTTTCGAATCAGGTTTTTTTGGAATAACTTTTAAACGGCTTTACCGATCAATTCCAAAATCTAATCAGCTTTTAACCTTGAAAAGCGACGTCGATCGCTACCAGTCCGGTCAAAATCGGTTAATTCGTTCGTGAGATATCGTGAACGAAAGAAAATAAAAAAAAGTGTTTTTTCTCAATTTCTCCGAAATTTTTTATTGTCGATTTTTTTAATGGACTCAAAAAACTGCATCGATTGCCGCAAATCGCATAAAAATCGGTTGATTCATTCGCGAGATATCGTGAACGAAAGAAAATCAAAAAAAGTGTTTTTCCTCAATTTCTCCGAAACTTTTCATCTGAAAAATTTTTGTTGTTGATTCTTTCAATGGACTTAAAAAACTGCATCAATTGCCGCAAATCGCATAAAAATCGGTTGATTCATTCAAAAGTTATGGCAGTTCAAAATTACCAAAAATAGTGTTTGTTGTAATTCAACTTAGCGGGAAGTTACATGGATTTTACGTTTCAAGTTACGGGAAGTTAGGGTCAACCGTTTTCCAAATTTTTTTGTTTTAAAGGCGAAAACCTAGGTGGTTATCATCGCCTACAAAACGAAGAAGCACGCGAGTCGGGAGTGGAGGCTGAGGCGCAAAATTCAACTCACGTCAGTGGTTCAGCTACGTGGTCGAATTATTCGTTGTTTATTTGTTAAGTTTATGGCGTTACCGGTATTTTCTTGCTAAACAGTTTTAGGATTTGGAAAGGTCGTTTCTTTTAATAATTACTAGGGAAAACCCCTGCGTGCTCCCCACGCCAACCCCGTTGGAACCTTCTATACACAAAATCATGTTGTTTTCTTTATAATAAAAGTATACTACTAATAATAACCCCAAAGCTAAGACGGTAAATAATGTTAAATGTTCAAATCAAATTATTTCGTATATTTTATAACAGCATTTATAATAAATGTTAAAAGAACAATTATTAAGGCCCAGGTCTACACTTCAATAAAAACCTAACCTAAAAGGTAGAAATACAAAGTTTGAAATTAGCTGTTAATGGAAATATTAGTCCAATCAGCTGTTATCTGTTACTTTATTTAATTGGTTGCTATGGTAATAAATGTAAATACATGACAATGTGTTGATTTATCAGCCTAGGCCTAACCTAAGAATTTTTTCCTATTTAATTTACAAATATTAAAATATCAAATGTTTTTTATCGAAATGAATTATAGCCTATTTTACTCTGGGATAGTGTAGTTTTTATTATTAACACTATTTTTTCAATCTGTTCAGTAGTTCCAGAGATTACCCCTTACATATAAACAAACAAAATAACAATCTTTACTTCTTTATAATATTAGTATAGGCGAGCCTTCGCCAACCCATGCGGTGACATATGGAGATGTTAATGCAAACTACAAAATCATTAATTTTGTTAATAATTTTTTAATAGAAATTTTTACGGAAATGATCATTGATTAGGACAGAGGCACTTGGATCTAAGTTGGGTGGTGGGGGTAGATGTGACCTGCACATAATGTAGGATATAGATCGAAAGAGACACAAAATCCCCAACATTTGTCCACAAAATCTCTTATTTTTTTAGTTTTTTAAACAGGAATTTTAAATATTTTCGGAGTATACTGTAAAGTAGCCTAATATAATAATGTCCCAAAAAACAACCGTTGTAAAAATTTGCCCGCAAGAAAACCTCTACAGCCCAAAAAAGAATTGATATGAATGAAATCCCGCCAAATGAGCATGTTCAGTGTTTCGCGCCTCGGTCTTGATGTGCACATAGAAACCTTTGTAAAATAGTTAATTTCTTTCATCGCTGATTTAATTGATGGAGAGCTTCAAAATTTTTTTTTTTTTTTTTTTAATTAGTAATCATCGTAACATGGTCTATTTTTCTGCCCATCTCATATATTTTTCTTAAAAACAACAGACTTTATCTAGGGTTACCTAACTATGCTGACATTGATTTTTAACTCGGTAAAAGTGTACAACTATACAAGGATTATAAAACTGTAAGCATATTTGTTAAAACGTTTTATTTAACATTATTATATATTTAAAGAAAGATAAAAAAATATTATCTTTGAATTGCTTTTCATTTCATCATATTGATAGATTAAATGATTTAGAAGTTATTAATAATACAATGAAAACAAAAATAATCAAATATGTTTATATGTTATACGAAGATGTACAAATGTTTCCGAATCTAAACGAATAGGTACTTCTTAAAATTTGTATAAACGAATATATTGATGACAAAAGATTGTATTTATACACAGTTTATAAACTCAAAGCAAATCTTATAACGTATTATAGCATAGGCCTATATTAATAATTTTATTATAGTCAGATATTTTTCTTTTAAGAGAATTGTTTAACAGACAACATTACGTAGACAGCTGATTTTCTACAAGAGTTCATGGATGAGCTGCTGGGGCACTACTTGGTGCGGCCTCAAGGCTCGTTGTAGCTTTGTGAATTCATTGACGGTATAAAGGTACATACTCAAATCTGTGAGGGTTAATATGTCACCTAAACAACCAATTGGCTTCCCAAATTTTAAGTTCTTTGGAGGTCAAAAATTTTCCCGGACTCCCTTTTACCGAAGGAGAGGAGGTTACCCCTTAATCCCCGTACAATCCCCCCCACCCCTTAGAAAATATCATGTGGGAGCCCTTGAACAAAGGATAATTTTAAAACTGTCTACATTAGTTATTGCCTACACGTTGCTGATAATGAATGTTGAGTCCTCAACTATTGTAGACGCTGATTTTTCCATGGCAACAGGATCCATGCGTTTGGAGAGCTCACAAAGAAGCTGAGCAAGGATTAACAAAATAACATCATTTTACATACTGGCGACGATATAATAACTTTTTTACATGTCCGACCCGACCCCTTTCATTTTTTATCACAAAATATCTTTCTATTATATACAAAAAATAGTCATTCATGAAAAAACTCTGGCCCTGCGTCAGTAGCCTATCTACATCACCGCTACCCCCACCACGATGTCACCACCAAAGTCAAATCAATCTTCATTACGTTAAATATCAAAAGAAATAATAAGTTTGCATTTGCTTTGCAATGAGTGTTGGTGAACCAAGCAAGCAGAGTCAGAACCCAGTACTATTCTTTAAACAGTTGCAATAAATCAATAACATTTCCTTGACCCCTGTAGACTACAGAAAGCGCTTAAACACCACCCAGTACGTTAGATTCAATTTGAAAACAATATTTTTGTATAAGACACAAGGTGGACGGTTTTAATCTAAATAACCGAAATTGATCTTTGTTCTTTTTAATTTTCTCTTATTAGAATACGGTGCAAAAATAATACAGAAATAGATAACCAACTCACAATATACCTAGCCTAATAAATGTGTTCAGAGTTAAATAATAACAATTAATTTATGTAAAAATGTCGGAACAAAGACAGTTTCTAAAGTTAGGTTATGAGGGGGATGTTCTATAAAACAACTTAATACAAATTGGAATAATTTGATCACTGACGGAGTTGAGTGAATTTCCAAAATTAAAGTATGTATTTTTTAACCAAGTATTTGGGAAATTAGTCTACTCACGAAGGCGCTGAATAGCTGCCTACGTGTACAAAATATATTACTAGGCCTATAATTTTGTTGCTTTACGAGTTGGTACCTCGTATTAAGGGTCTGCTCCATTAAACGAGAAAGCAACCGGCGAGGCGACGCCAGCGCTTCACAATTGTATCTAAACAGTGCAATTCCTTGCAGCTAAGCGCTTAGACATTGCCTCATTTCAAACAATTTTATAAATCCATCTTTTCGTAATCGAGTGCTGAAAAAAAAAACTGAATATTCTTTATAAAATTGCGGATCCGGCTTGCGATTCACTTTTAATTATAAATTTTTTATTGTGTAAAGAAAAAAGTTCAAACTTCGTATTTCGAAAATGTCAATTACATGACAAACGAAAGAAATAAAAAAATGTGAAACGCAAAACTGATGTGTATTGTGATTGTGGTTAAAATGAGACCTTGCAAACAATTTTATGATAAAAAACAAAATAAATGGTTTTAAATTTAATATTGCTCTTATGGGATAAAAATCCGACATGACCGCCACTACATCAGACCCTTAACCTGGCTGCTTCTCGTGCTCGCAGTAGGAATACCCCCACAGTAAAAATTTTCCATATGGATTTCAAGGGAACCGGGTGGGCCAAAAAGTCTTGTATAGAAACAAGGAACTTGTTTAAGCGACTTAGAAGCCGTGTGTACCAAACCGGAAGTAAAATGCGGCTGTTACAGTGTAGACATAAATATTATATAAAGTTTAATGACAATAATTAATGTAAATTTGTAATTACACAATCAAATCAATGCGAACTAAGATGTAAAGACTAAATAGAAAAAATCAACTGTTATATTTCTTTCTAACATGAAAAATAATTCAAGAGATTGCGGCCTGCCATCTGGTAGATTTGAAAGTAGAACTTTATGGTATTTTACGTTTTGATCGATTTTGTGGGAACCATGGGCCATTAGGTCGTGTAAAAGAAATGTGCAGAATAATCTATATTATTTTTTAGATAACCCACCCCTCAAAAAATTTATTACTTCCGATTGTTGGATTTTTTGGCTAACCAACTCCTTTGAAAACGAGCATGTCAATTGGACATAACATATTAAAATACCAACACATATAATATATATACAAATTCTACTGACACTCCAAAATATGTTCTTGAGACCATGATCGGTGCTCATTTACTACTACCGACCTTAGGGCTCACCATAAGAGTCACCGCAACTCACCTTTCTTAAGGAAATATGTTATTGCAATCTTTTTTCAACTCCATATTCGAGGTGTATATTTATGGTTTATATCATAAATTTAAATAAAATAATAAAATAGAAACTTGTTAATTTGTAAACCCTAACCATTCACAGAGGCTTTACAATTTCCAGTACTGTACTTTCAATTTAATATTATTTTTACGTTTTTAGAGACATTTCAAAAATTCTCTAAAATACTAAAATAATAAGTAAGAAATCATAAATGATCTTTAACCAAAGCTAATTTTTTCCTTCTAAAAAGGAAATTGTATAATCTTAACATTTCTAAAATCGCTTGGACCAAAATCATTAAGACAAAACCAAAATGTAATGTTATTTCAGCATGCAGTACACAATTGTTTATCTTTAATATTGTAGTTGTACCTTCAGATTACAGGTTAAAACTACTTGGGTTACAGTAAGAGCCACTAAAAATGTGACTGTTGATATTTAGCAACTGATGAACCCAGGCACAGCTGTTCTGTTTACCACCATTATAATTATTTATCCGTAACCATTGTTAACAAATAAAAATGTAGGCTACACACAACCTCCTGTGAAAGATCTTTATTTCTATATAAAAAAAAACATTCTATACAGAAAGTCCTCTACTTACGAACTTAATGCGTTCGCAGCAAACATTCGCAAGTCGAAAAGTTCGTAACTCGAAACACACGGAGTTTGGCGCAAGAATTGTAAATACAGTACTGTACTGTACATACAACACTGTTTTTACAATTATGCTACTGTACTGTACTGTATAGGCTACTTGAATACTGTAATGTTGAATTCAATTTGTTAAAAGAAATTGCTAAAAGGTAAGATAAATACGATTCATGTGCAAATCAATCACTTCATTTATTAAAAGAACTTCGCTAAAACAACTATGTACATTACATACATATAAGTTTAAAAAGAAAACTGTTTTTTAAATAAAATATAACACTGTAATTAGTTATAAAACTTTTAAAAACACATAATGTAGGAAGTAAACTAATTCCTTTGATGTTGATGGCATTGGATCTCCCACAATACAGGCCTCTTTAGAGTTCTTATTAAAGAACTGAGTAATAGAAGTTTGAGTAGAAGTTCTTTTCTTTTCGTCCAGTATCAAAAAACAGTACAAAACACTTAGTTATAACACATCTAATTAATACGCGACCACAGTCCAAACTGAAATGAGTGGACTGGAATGACTATTTATAGCATAGGCTAACAGCCAATCGTGTTGAGCCACGTTCCGTTCTTCCCGCCTCTCACGGTCATATCTTCCCGCCTCCTGTCAATCATTTTTAATTCCTGGAACTTTGTTCGTAACTTCGAAAGTTCGTAAATCGAACGTTCGTAAGTAGAGGACTTACTGTATATCTAAAAAACAAGACCCTGTTACTTAGAAAAGTCTAAATTGTAAGACTTGTCAAACCACATGTCGTGGAAACAGGGCATGCTTCTAAAAGCACTTTGTTTATATATACCTCAGCTTATTTAAGATGTTGATGCTTTTTACATAGTATTCTTTTACAAATTTAACCACATTATGAAATATTTTGACAACTTGATCTTTACAGAGACCTTACTAAAGTTGGTTTTACTATGATGTATCATTACAAGAGGTATTGTCGCAGTGGCCACTAGTAACAGTGCAAGAATTACATGTTGATTGCACATTTCTCAACAAAGATGTAGTAAAGGCATTTTCTGGCTGGGAAGACTATGCTTTCATATTTTTGTACAAGTTAGTCCTTTACAATTGTTTCTCCATATTGGTTAGTTTAAAAGAATTAAACAATCGTTTAAGTATGAGGAATTTGCATAACCAATCATTTAATTCTGGAAACCGCCAAAGTTTATTAAACACTTCTTGCTAGCCAATTTAAGTCAGCATCTGAAAAAAAAACTGAAACAATTAGCTAAAATGGTTGTAAAAAGAACACTACAAAGAGTATAAAATTGTTATACTCTTTATGTGGAAAATAATGCAATTAGTTGGCTTACTAATTTCTGGCCGAGAACTATTGCTTTTACGTTTTTAAATGACAAGTGAAAAAACATGGACCAAGATTGGAATTCAAACCCAGGGCCTTGAGTGTTCCCTGCTAGTGCAAGAACACTG
>JAGFPH010010996.1:15198-36828 GCA_018207615.1 Philaenus spumarius
GTGTGTATACAGAGAGAGTAGAAACGATTCTCCTAGTCATTCCTTCTAACTGTCGTTACCGGGTTAAGTCGGAGAAAGCGAACCGTTTCAATTCTCGTCTCCATCAGGCCGACTCAAGCTACCGTGAAGAAAATGATACGATTTCACAAAGTACGCACTGCGCATGCGTGTAGAGTGTGTATACAGAGAGAGTAGAAACGATTCTCCTAGTAGCCCAGTCAATGAAGACCAAAAAATACCTAAGTTCGGAAAAAATTAGGGTAAAACTGAATTTTACCCAGTTGATAGAATGTCACTAGAGGAACATTTTTACAAAAGTCTCCAAAAATCCCCCTGGAGCTTTCCCTCCCACAAAGGTTTAAAACGCTAACATTCACGGCAACTCTTATAACTCCCTTTAAGAGCCATGCATACCAACTTTAGTGCGCTGTGAAAGTGACAGCGCTATTAACATAGGAGGTGAATCTTAATTTGTTATTTACCGTGAAACTAAGGTTTTTAGCAATATTTTGTCCAAATAGTTAACTACAACTAAATCTATTAAACATTTCTATTGAATAGTCTTAATCATTTTATATTAAACATGTGTACAAAAATTGGAAATCAAATTTAGCTTTTCCCATAAGAAAAAATACGTGTTTTTCGTTCCGTTTTTACATACTTCAAAATGTATATTTTAAAAATAAAATTTATATGAAACGAGAGCTTGTGATTTCATTTTTGGAACTATTGAATTGTTTTAATTCATACTATTTCCATTTTTGTGTTTAAGAGTGTTTAGTTAACCTATTTCAAAGAATAATTTTTGTGCAAGTCGGTAGTAGTTCAAGGATTTTGCAATAGGTTGCGCCAGTGCTGTTTACCCCTATTCTCCCTCCTGCTCCTGTCCCCCACCTTTCTATCCCTCCGTAGACTTTATGCAGTAGTACAACTACAAACAATATTATTAAGAATCGTAAGTGATTGTGTTATACTGGACCTTATTGTATTTTCTTGTAAAAAAGATTTTGACACTGTCAATATTAATTCAAACGGACCGAATTCGATTTTGTTTGATTACTGCGAAATCAACAGTTGTTAGTGTTTAGGTATTTTATTAATTTTCTTTTCGTCACTAAAATTAGGCCTATATTATCTGCCTTTTACCAATAATTGCTAATACAGTACTATGCCTTCTAAAATAAACGGTACCAGGAACTGGCACATACTTTCTCACAGACACATTTAAATTACTAAACAGATTCACTGTAACTTGTAGGGTAGGGTAGGAGAGTTTTTTTTTATTAAAGTTGGAGATTAACTAATAAATATTATTATTATTATTATTATCTAGAGAGAAAACTATTCGATCGATTTCCAACAAATTTGCACCAAACACGTCAATTAGGTCTTTATAGATGCAAGTAAAAAGGTTTTGAAAATATTTGAAAAATCCCCTTTATGGCCAAAAAACCCCCAAAAATCAATTATTATTATTATTATCACCTAAACGAGAATTTTTAGAAAGATGCGGGTTTTTGCATATGGTAGGGCACATTAAAGGCTACAAATAAGCCAAATTTGATCAAAATCGTTAGAGCGGTTTTTTTTATAAAGAAATAATCACTGATTTTTTGGGGGTTTTTTTTCGAAAATGGTGGTTGTTTTTTTAAATTTTCCAAAAACGTTTTTCGTTCATCTATACAGGCCTACTTGACATGTCTGGTGCAAATTTGTTTGAAATCGATCCAATAGTTAATTAATAACTGTTTTTTGGGGTATTTTGCGAAAAAGGGGGTTGTTTTTTTAAATTTTTCAAAACCGTTTTTCGAGCATCTATACAGGCTTACTTGACATGTCTGGTGCAAATTTGTTTGAAATCTATCGAATAGTTTTCTCCATTTCGCCAAAAAAAACCCCAAAAATCAGTAATTATTATTATTAGCTAAACGAGAATTTTTAGAAAGATGCGGTTTTTTTCATATGGTAGGGTACATTAAAGGCTACAATTAAGCCAGATTTTATCAACATCGTTAGAGCGGGTTTTCTATAAAAAAATAAAAACTGTTTTTTGGGGGTTTTTTTTGCGAAAATGGGGGTTGTTTTTCAAAATTTTTCAAAACCGTTTTTCGTGCATCTATACAGGCCTATTTGACATGTCCGGTGCAAATTTGTTTGAAATCGATCGAATAGTTTTCGCTCTAGCTTTGTATACATACAGACATACAGACATACAGACATACATACAGACATACATACAGACATACATACATACAGACATACAGACAGACATTTTGTAAAAGCCACTTTTTTGGACTCAAGGGGTCCCAAAACGGATATTTCCACAAAAATCTCAACATCGTATTTTTTTGCGATCACTATACTTTCTCTATACTATAGTATAGTGAGAAAGTAAAACAAAGACTAAGAAAATGAAAAGGGAAGGCCTTGAATCTCTCTGCAGTTAAAAAGAAGATACCTCCAGGACTAAAAACATACTGGGAAAATAAAAGTTAGGTTTTGCATACAATCTCATTGTATATAATTTATAAAGTAATTTGTAGAGTAATATTTTTATATTATTCAACAAAATTCGAACTGTCTGAAACTCGTTTTTAACTAAGAATAAAATACAGTTTTTGTTACATTTATACTTTCTTCCTTCAGTTTAGGCGTAAAAACTTTCGAATGAATGACAAATTTTGTTTCTAGAAGACTATTTAATATATAATTTACAACAGAACTAATATTTTTGTATTTTACTTTTATATTCTGTTCACTTGCTAAACTACAAATCTTCTAAATACATCTTATCAAATCAAAACTGTTCGTAAATTTTACAGACATTTATTTCATAATAGTAACTACATAATTGATTTGCAAAAATGATTATTGTTTACTTTTAAAATGTTTATTAGTAGCCTATACCCATATTTTGAAATAACTACTTATCACCATAATAGTTAGGTTACCTATTGTAGGTAAATAATTATAGATTAAAGTTTATTTGTGTACCACGAAATTTATAATAATAAATCAAAATCTGTTTATACTTTTTCATTTTTCCTATTGTTAGGTTAATGTTGGTTTAATGTTGTTCGCTACCTTATACTGGTTTTAGCAAATTTTGTGAATAGTATTTTACAAGCTTCAGGCGTAGCCTACCTTTTATTTATGAAAAAAAAAAGAGTTATGTTTTTTCATTTAATTTGCATAAGACTTCCTGTGTCATTTCCTTTAACGTAGATTTTACTACTTATAAAACCTCAGAATTGCAATCAAAGGGAAGTCAGCAATATTGGAGTTTGTTTACTTTTTTATGAAACGGTAAACTAATTGATAATCTATGTAACGCCTTTTAATCTGCCGGGTTGATTAAACAAAACCTGTGGTTGTCGCGGTTCCTGGTAGTTAGGGTTTTTAAATTTCCTATTAGTACAAAATCCCGCACTTGTTTAGTGTATTTATAATTTGTATGACGAGGCAGATCTATCTCGTGCACATATATTTCCCAGACCAATTGATTTTTGACTTTATCTAGATGATCCTATTAGGCATGTGAATGTTCAAAATATAAATTTATGGGTTTATAGGGGATGATGATAGTAGTGTTTACAAGGAAATTCTTGATAAACGGCCGTACAAAAATTTAACCGTAGAAAAGGTTGAGTGCAAAAATCACCTTCTGCGAAATTTTTGCAACGAACTTAGAGAATTAGTAACAAAACCAGACAAATTTTGTGATGGAGTGTAATAAGTAGCCTTCTTTTTTTTAAATATAATATGTATAAACTATATTTTGTTTATATTGCCTAAACCATTAAATTTATACAAGTCATGTGATTTGAATAAGCTGTTCAATCATTTTACTATCTGACCTATTTCATAAGATTCTAATAATATTTAAATTTCCCATAGTTTATACAAAATATGTCACAATACGATTACAGTCTTACAGTAGTTATTAATAATAAATACTAAGTCGGGTACGACAGCTAGTATTTAAAATAGATAAAATTGTTTTGCGAATATGTTTTTCGTAAATATAATTATTTGTGTTAAATTTATTTAATTATAACTGTATAATTAATAATAATTACCTCCTAGTTTGGCAGAAGGTAAATTAATTATAATACATGTCTTTTAACGAAGAATACTCCTTATAATACTCCTACGGCACAAGAACGTTTGTTGAAAGGAGACTTTTCGTATTATTTATGTTTTAAATATTATAAAAAATTATTTTAGAATACAAATTGTGTATTAAAATCATTTATAGATTAAAATAAAAAATAATATTTCAAAATTAAGTATATAAACTGAATTAAAGTTGTTGTAATAATTGGTTTGGAAAAAAATGTTGTGCATTTTGTCTTTATAAATTATCACTTTTCAAACTCGGAAATATTGTATAGGCCTAACATTACTTTCTCTTATATCAGACCAACCACCAAACTACTGAATTTAGCTACCAACATAAAATAAGGATTCTGAACTGAAGCCACGGTAAGGCAAAGGAATGAAATGAAGTATTGTGTTAAAACTTGTGTCTATCTCTGTCACTCTGTCTGGTGTGCCGGCGAGATGGAGGGGGCAAAGGAAAATTCGCAGTGACAGTACAGTTTGTTGTCGGGCACTGATACAGGCAGCGCTTACGGAATAAAAAGTAACTAAAATGTGATTTCTCCCCACGGATAAGCATGAATCTTAAAAAGGTCCGATGAGATCGTGATTTTTTTTGTTTTGTTTGTTATTGAATGGGTTACAATATTATTTATTATTTGTATATTTTAGATTTGAAACTTTTCATTAATTTTTAAAAATATGCAGCAAAATCTAATTTTTATTATACAAATTTTGATTTTTACCGAACATGTTTTTATTTGTTAAAATATGACAAAATTCTTGGTATAAATTTTTTAGCCTATCCTTTTGTGAATCTAATGATATACAGTTTTCCTTATATATGTTTGTTACTACCCGCCGTATAGAGGGGTGAAAGCAAGAAGGTACAACGCGACCCGAAGTCTCACGCGGCCGCCCACTATCCTAGGTAGGTAGGCTGTCACTGTTAAAGTATGATAATTGATCGTGTAAACTGTGATTGAGATAGCTATTATAATAATAATGTGTTATATTAACAATGGCACTATCGACTTTGGTTCGAGGGGGGAATCCTCCTGACCCTTGAAGGCCTTTCCATTATCCACCATCTATGGACCCGCCGTGTTCCGAATTGGCAAAACCGGCAGCTGTTTCACTTAGTAAAAGTGCTTTACAGCATCACGGACCACCCACCCACCCGAATTTATTTGATACTCAAATAAGCAAAATATTATTATATTTTACAATATGTAGACACGACATTACATAATATTTATAATATATTTACAACATGTACAGCCTAAGTCCTCAGAAATTGGATCCACACCATCTTCCTCGGAATACATTAGTGAGTTTAAGCATGATAATCCATTGCAGTGCTCACACATTGGAAAACAGGGCAAATTTGCTTTTCTGCACCCAAACAATATAATATATACTTTATAATTATTTATAATTATATACTTTATATTATTATTATATTATAACAATATAATACTTTTCTGCAGTAACAAACATATATAAGGAAAACTGTATATCATTATATTCACAAAAATGTTGGCTAAAAAATTTATATGAAGAATTTTGTCATATTTTGACAAATAAAAAGCATGTTCGGTAAAAATCAAATTTTTTATAGTAAAAAATTAGATTTTGCCGCATATTTTTTTAAATTAATCAAGTTTCAAATCTAAAATATACAAATATTAAATAATATTGTAACCCATTCAATAACAAACAACAAAAAAAATCACGATCTCATCGGACCTTTTTAAAGGGAGTTATTAGAGTTGCCGTGAATGTTAGCGTTTTGAACCTTTGAGGGGGCTGGGGGGGGGGGAGCTCCAGGGGGATTTTTGGGGACTTTTGTAAAAATGTTCCTCTAGTGACATTCTATCACCTGGGTAAAATTCAG
The DNA here is from genome assembly GCA_018207615.1 of Philaenus spumarius. Lineage (NCBI taxonomy): Eukaryota > Metazoa > Arthropoda > Insecta > Hemiptera > Aphrophoridae > Philaenus > Philaenus spumarius. The sequence continues at coordinate 21,197 of JAGFPH010010996.1, forward strand.
CTTTACCCTACAATGTTTTCCCATCAAAGTCCTTTATTGACTGGGCTATAGTTATTCCTTCTAACTGTCGTTGCCGGGTGAAGTCGGAGAAGGTGAACCGTTTCAATTCTCGTCTGCTCCCTACCAATTTACCTTACCACGCCTAAAGGTGCGGCTATACACACCGTCACGTCACGTCCCGTCTTTTTCCCAGAGGTATGCTCCCTATGTAATCAAATGGAGGTGGCTATACCCACTCGGTCGGAGAATATTTGAATGCCCAAGAGAGCATACCGTGCCGTGACGTGACGTGACGGGTGTGTATAGCCAGGGTTCCCGTCTTTTTTCATCGCTTCGGCTTTTTCCGTGTACATGTACGCCATCGTTGGATGGCTGAATGTTTGTTGACTATATATTTTGTTGGTTCCGTAGCAGAGATAATACAAAAATAATTATTTATTTTCCTCATAATAACACTTTTTATCTGTAAAATACACTAATCATTACTACTAAAGCAACTTTAGCATTAAATCATCTTCCATACTGTATTCACGTCTGTTAAGTTCCTCATAAACTCAAGGCTCGTGGTTTTATTTACAATAAATACTAGGGGCTCTGCCCCTGGACACTCCGCGTCCCAACCCCGGCTCGGCCTTCGACCTCAGATGGCTGCTTCGCTTCGCTCGCAGGTGGAAAATTCGATAAAGAATCTCGTTAATCTTTTGCTCGTTTGTACATAGGTGACCGAGCATAAATTAGCTGTTTTATTTGGCAGCTGACTCAAACTCATTAAACATTATCTACATAAGATTAACATGGGAAATTTGAAGGATTGTATACCGGAGCTCCTTCTCGGGTGAATAGCGGCTGAACGGATGATAATATATTATAAGACTTGACATATCTGTGAATGATTATGTTCAGTTTTTGATCCAAATTAGCTGTTTTATATATAATAGGTTTGTAACAACCAATGTTTGAATTGAATTAAAATATAGTTAGCATTTTTCGTTGATTTTTGTTTGTGTTTGTTTTTAGTTTGTCAATGTAACCTCAAAAAGGTAATATTCTTCAAATTTTCTAAGTAATGTTGCTATGGTAATGAAAGTAAACATAGATGATGTGTTGCTAAGTTTTTTATACGAACAGCTGTTTTTGTGCCCCTGATAAAATCAATAGAAATCTTTCTTCCATAAGATTAACATTGAAACTTTGAGGGCCACTGGGGCGTAGCCCTAATGTCCTAGGACTTCGGTAAATGGCCTAAAACCTTCCCAGGGTTAACCTGTGTTACTATGCAAAATTTCAAAGCAATCGGATTGACGGTATACTAACGCAAAGTGGACAAAGAACCAAAAAAAACCCCCCATAAGGAATACACAGCAGAAATTTGCATTTGATTATAACGTTTGTAAGGCGAAAGATACATGATTTGTAATGCTTGATGGCAAATCTGGGCGTGCATACCTTTAATTTAAGACCTCAATTATGAAAATCGGTCGGGTAGAAGAGCCGAACGGACTCGGAAAAGAAAAACAGAATTTTTTTAATATATAAGATAGTTAGTATTAAAAGACTAATTAATTTCACAGATGAAACAATAACTTCTTTGTAGTCTGTGGCTTAGGGGTTTTTTTTTAGTCTTAGTGTCAAGCTCACATGTGCATCCATATGTTTCAATATTAGTGACTAAATTTTAATTTCCTGTAGCAAGAAACGTATGTACTTGATCTTTATGAAGTGGCATTGCCAAGAATAATAATTATGTATTAAATCAACAACTACTTCTTACAGTAAACTTAAATTATATTTATTTGTTACTACTGGTACTAAACTTGGTTACAACCTCTACAATGACATTTTGTTATGAAACTTTACTGTCCAATACACAGTAGCATTTAACTTTTTTATTTTTAACAATGCCAACAGGAGGAGTTTTCTTATTATTGACAATCGGTAAATAAATTTAGATGTTAAAATAAAAAATAATAAACGCAGTATTAACTTCAGCGGTAAATTATATTAAAATTTACTTCAAAATGTTTTTTTTTTGTGGTTAAATAAATTATAGTTATTTATTAACCTAAAACTAAAAAACACCAAAAAGTGTACTCGTAAATCTATACTTATAAAAGCCAAATACCTTTGACTCATCACAGTTTCTCCAAAACCACGAGGCCTACAAACATGAAATTTGGCACTAATACTCTTTATAGGCTCTAGACGCGCACTAAGAAAGGGTTTCCGAAAATTCGAAATTTTAGGGGGGTTTTGTTGGGTCAAAGTTACTAAATCACGATTTATCAAAACCTACCGAACGGATTTAAATGAAATTTGACATGTAGCTTCCTCTAGGGCCCTAGGTACTCGCTAAGAAAGGGTTTTAAAAAATTCGAAATTTTAGGGGGGTTTGGGGGGTTAAAGTTACTAAAAAGAAACACCGAACGGATTGGAATGAAATTTATTATGTAGCTTCCTCTAGGGCTCTAGGTGTTCGCTAAGAAAGAGTTTTTTTTTAAATCTAAATTTTAGGGGAGGTTTGGGGGGGGGTCAAAGTTACTAAAAATCCATATAAGAAATACATAGTGTAATATATTTATTGATATAATATATTTTTTGTTAATATAGATTTAACTTTGATTTGTCTATCCGTGCAAAGCCGGGTCGGGCCAGCTAGTATAACTATAAAGTAAAAACGAAATTTTGATTAAAATGACAACATTTTCTTTCATTGAAACGAACTGCACGACAATTATTGTTAATGTCATTGAATTTAGAGTTTGAAGTTGATAGAATAAACTTAGCTTGCTTTAGTTGCCGACACCGTACATCCAGCCTGTCTTGCAAACTCGATATCTAATGCATGAATTGTGTATAAAAGAAAAATGTACTTTATTTTAATTTAATTTAAACCACAATTTAAATAATTTGATAGCTGCCTCAATATACTGTAATGCGTACCCAGAAAGCGAAAAGATGCAACGCCATTTCCGATCTTACAAAATCTGTGACTGAATCGATATGTAAGCCAGTAAGTAGGCTAATGAATATTTATTTGTACTTACAAAGGAATAAGCAAGTCGAAACCACTTAAGCTCGTAACTTGGCGCATTGTAAACTTGAGAATTTAAATTACAAATACTTCTATCCGTCGCTTTTTCCAGAACACAATCAATTCCTTTCGCTCTAGGTCTTCATTAAAAATAACCAAGAATATAATTTATTGTTGAAATGTTTTGCACAAGGCATGGGCGCCCATACCTATGGGCAGATAGGGGCCACCCCCCCCCCCCCCCAGCTCCCAGGGAAAGGAAAATATGTATATTATTAATTATAGTCAGGTATTTTTCTTTAAAGAGGTTAGCACTAAAATATGTTTTAAATGTTATGTGCCGTTTGATTTTACATATACTTCTTTTATTTTTTACAAGAGTTCAAGCATGAGCTGCAATGCACTGTGTATTGAAAATTCTCCCAATATGGGGTTGGCGTGCGAAGCACACAATGAATTGTGTATTGAAAATACTCCCAATACGGGGGTTGACGTGCAATGCAGTGTGCGTCGGTCGCTTCTCGTAGTGTTCAGCGTCAAGCTCACATGTGCGTCCTTAGCAATGAACGTGTTAAGCCCTATACCCCGGTCTAGCCCCCCCCCCTCCTAGAAAATATCATATGGGCGCCCATGGTACAAAGTCTTGTCGAGTAAAGCAAACCAATAGGGTACCATCGCCATCCCCATCGCATCGGTAACTAACTAGTTATTGCTGCAACCTCATATTCACGTTTTTATAGTAACAATTACAGTTCCCATTAATTTTAAAGGAAATAGTCGAATAACAAACAATTATCGACTTATATCACTTGTCCCATTGGTCTACAAGATAATCGAAAGCATTATGAAGCACTAACTTTACACATAGTTTGATACTAATATAATTTTATTGCCTTATGCAAAGTTTGGTTTTAGAAAGGGTCTCTCAACTGTTAAGGCTGTAGAAAGCGTTGTTTCATGTACAATGATGTTTTGAATAAAAATAAGAAACTCATGCTAAATTATTATACTCTTAAGCAACGCTTTTGTCACTGTATCTCATAAAGGTATTATTGAAAAACTTAGTTACTATTCAGTGGCGTATATAGATCATATCTGGGGGGGGGGGGGGAAGTCATTAATTTTGACGGCCAAATTCAGAGGCCGAGTATATATATAAGTAGATCATCGATTATCCGGATTAAATTGGGAATCGCCTTGTCCGTAAAATCGATAATCCGGATAATTGATATTTACATAAAATATGAGAAAAAGTATTACAGGACTGAAGTACAGTTGTATATACATAAATTAGTACATTCCTGTGAGTTTTCGTTGGTCACGTATAAATAAAACGCAACACTGGTAAAACACTAAAAATTTTAAGGATACGTAAAACACTAAAAAAACTCAAAATACGTACAATACACACGAAAAGTAAATTTCATAACTATCCGTAAAACCGATCATCCGGATGGCCGATATTCGGATAACTGATGCTCTATTAATCCAAATACCACTCACTGACTCACTCATCACGATATCTCAAAAAACACCGAACGGATTAGAGTGAAATTTGGTATGCAGCTTCTTCTAGGGAACTAGGTGCTCTCTAAGAAACATTTTCACCAAATTCGAAGTTTTAGGGGAGTTTTAGGGGAGTTTAAGGGGGGTTTAATGGGGGGTTTAATGGGGGGCGAAGTTGGGGGAAAAAACACTAAAAGAAATGGAATGAAAGTTGGTACGTAGATTCCTCTAGGGCCCTAGATGCTCGCTAAGAAAGGTTTTCAAAAATTTCGAAATTTTAGGGGGGTTTGGGGGTCAAAGTTACTAAAAATCCCCATAAGAAATACATAGTGTAATATATTTATTGATATATATATATATATTTTTTTTTTTTTAATATACATTTAAATTTGATTTGTCTATCCGTGCAAAGCCGGATCGGGCCAGCTAGTCAATTATAAAATTAACAATACAATGAATATTTATTAAAATGAGCTTGATTTGCAATATCGACTGACGAGCTTAACAATGGTTACAAAACAAAGTCCAGTTTTCTTGGTGCACTTGAAACTTATCAAGAACTTACTCGGCACTAACAGTAATGTCCATGTGGATAGAAAGTAAAGCCAGTCCGTTAAGCCTACTTTCAGATGTGCTGTTTCTTAAGTATGTCTTCATTCTGGAGAAGGTTTCTCCACGGTCGTAACAGAAACAGGAAGAACGCTAGGAGTATCAAAAGGGTACAAATGTTAGGAAAGAAAGTCTTATCACATTTTGCTAGAGAATCAATAGCAGTTTTCGTAAGATTATCAGGGTTTTCCTGGCACCACTTTTCTTTCCACAACATAAACTCACTCTGCATAAACATCTCTTTATATGACAAATCTTCTTCGTAAAAGTTTACATCAGCTTCCAATGAACAAAAATCAGTCTTAGTACAAAATTGTGGAAGGACGTTTTGTAAGGATGCAACTGTTTCCTTGTGGTATTCAAAGCGCTCCTTCAGTGAGTTGCGAAAATAATCCGGGTATGGTATATAAACAGCTCGTCGATAATATTCTTCTTCTGTTGTGTATGGGACATTGTATATGGTGTGGTGAGCGCCTGTTGCGGCGACCGGTTGTAGTTAAGTTATCCGTGTATTCACAAATCGCCTTTAGCTATCAACCACTTGCCGCGGGCAGAGGATTGAAATGACCGGTGAATTCACACCAACCAAACACTTCACCGGTCACTGTCGACGTCGTTGCGCTATAGGGAACGGAGATCCTCTCCATTCTCACTTCAGCGCACGTCGGTGTGAGCAAACATGGCGGCCGTAGTGTCTAATTACTCCAATGCTCGCAATGTTAAATCAGACACTACGGCGGCCATGTTTTCTCACACCAATGTGCTCTGAAGTGAGAATGTAGAGGATCTCCGTTCCCTATTAGATTTCAGCGCATTATGCATTACAATAATTTTAATTAGTTAATTTTTTCTTAAATTTTCCACCTTTCGGGTGGGGACCCGGGCCCCTGCCTCCCCTCCCATACGCCTCTGTTACTATTATACAAATGGAAATGAACTTTTATTGCTGAAGTCTTATTTGTCAGATAGGTTTCATTCAGTTTGTGAAAGTTGGTCAACAGAGATCAGATCTATTGAGAATAACAAGTATTCACTGTATTCGTAAATCCAGCCTTGTTTCAGATATATGTGTTTTATATGCAGATGACACTACATTCCTAACGTCTAATAAATATTCAAAAATAAATTAAGCTGTACACAATTATATGATAGAAATATCTTATCTCTGGTTAGTAGAATAGGGTTGTTGCGATATCGATATCAAGCTCTAATTAATTGATGTCACGATATTATCGAAATAAAATATCGATATCAGCAATATCAAATGATTTCTATATGAATTTTTTTGTACTAATAATATAGTAGGACTAATTATTTACTTACATCTGACCAGAGGTTATGATGTATTTTGCTTGTATTCTGAAACTACACGTCAAACTAACTCTAAAACTCAATCATTTTCGCGGGAATCAAATATTATAGAAATTAGGAAAAAAGAAAAGTCTAAACAATACAGCTTAAGATCAGAAATATTGGTAATTGTTTATTTACGTATATGACTAGAGGTTATGTTAAATCTTGCTTGTGCTTATATTCTGAAACTGCAAGCCAAACCCAAATAGGACTAGCTGGAGGTAAGTCTATGTTCAGGACAATAAGTTACTTTATATTGTAGACTTGTAGACAGTAGGTTACTCTGTGATCAAGTTTTAAGTTCATATTATAGGAGTTGATTAACTTAGGTTAAAATACAAACATAGATACGTTTAGAAACTAAAAAACATTCTGTGATTGTGTAAGTGTCTTGTGCTTTTATTTTTAGGAGTTGCAATTCTGTAATACAGATACCGGCACGAATGCTGGCAGTTGAACAAACCACTACTAACCTGACTAAATACATCAGCACCCGGTACATCTCATGCACGTTCACTGCTAAGGACGCACATGTGAGCTTGACACTGAACACTATGAGAAGCAGCCGACGCACAGTGCATTACACGCCAACCCCCGTATTGGGAGTATTTTCAATACAAAATGTATTGCGTGTTTCGCACGCTAACTCCCGTATTGGGAGTATTTTCAATACAAAATGTATTGCGTGTTTCGCACGCTAACTCCCGTATTGGGAGTATTTTCAATACAAAATGCATTGCGTGTTTCGCACGCCAACTCCCGTATTGGGAGTATTTTCAATACAAAATGTATTGCGTGTTTCGTACGCCAACTCCCGTATTGGGAGTATTTTCAATACAAAAATTGCGTGTTTCGCACGCTAACTCCCGTATTGGGAGTATTTTCAATACAAAATGTATTGCGTGTTTCGCACGCCAACTCCCGTATTGGGAGTATTTTCAATACAAAATGCATTGCGTGTTTCGCACGCCAACCCCCATATTGGGAGAATTTTCAAAACACAATGCATTGCGTGTTTTGTTAGAGTAAAGTATTTTTGTTGAACTTTCATAGTTTTCTTATTTTAGATAAGATGAAGCTCACAAGAGAGTAAGGCTGTAACCTACTGCATCCATGTGTATTGTACGTTATACTTTAATCAAATATCTAAAAAAAGTAAATCTAAATATTAATACAACATTTTTAATTTGCAAAGTTATATTCATGATAATAATACAAGAAAAAAACTGTATAGACAGAAAATATATTACGCTAACTAAAACACAACAAAGTTATGGAAATGTTGGTGTTAGACTATTCAATAAATTACCAGAGAGTGCTAGAGTGGTTTAAAATCTAGTTTGGCTAATATGAGCACTCTAAAGTTTTAATTGTATGTGTTGTATTATATTCAGTTATGTTTAATCCTTGACACTGTCTATTGTAATGTGTACATTTTTTAATAACAATAAAGAAACTTACATGAAATAAAAAACTGTGCCCCTTAAAAGCCCGAGTTTTCCTGAAAATATTATTTTCTTGTTTTCCCAGTAAAAACTGTTAAATCAGGTTTTTTTATTTAGTCACCTTTTAACTAATGTTACTAAGCTTTGTTTGCTATTAATTGGAAAAAATAAGCTTTTGCCATATGGCAACGCTAGGTCAATGTCATAGCAATTGGTTGAAATAGGGTTTTGGAAGTAATAGTCGGTATTTCAAGTATAAACAGATATTTTATACAGAGTGAGTCAAAAGTATGGATACACCCTGTTAAATTTAAAATGGACAAAGATAGAAAAATGAAACTCAGGACCCCTTTCCAGGAAATAAAAGTGAACTTTCTAGTCACTATTACAACTTAGCCCATTGTCACTATTACAACTTTGCTGCTCAAAATGTTTAAATGTAAAGACCCATTAAGTGACACCTCATTCTAAAGATCTTGATTAAAGAAGAAGAACAGTGGAAACTAGATCTTTCTATCTCAACCCAGTACAAAATGGCAGCTCATTTAAAAAGTAAAACTTAATTTAGGCAAACCATGAACATCCACATTCAGGTGGTAAATAACCAAAATGGACAACCACTTTTCTTACAAACTCAAACCTGTTTTACAGTTATTACCTGCTTTTGAGTATGCCTTCCTTTTCTTATCAGTTTTGAGGAAGTCCAGTATCAGGTTCAGTTTCTGGTTGGAATCAAAGTAATACACGTTTTTGTGATACTGTACGTTGAAATAGAGAGTCTAAACTAAATGAACAAGAGCGTATTATGATCCTGATGATGCGAGGCTACGGAGAAAGGGTGAGATCTTATGATGAAGTAAGGAATTTATTTAATGACACTTATCCTAATCGAAAAACAGTATCTAAATCAGGAGTTCAAAAAACTACCCAACGTTTCCAGGAAACAGGCGGCGTTAAAGACCGCCAAACACATGGAAGACCAAAATCGGCATTATGACTTAACGTTTTACAGTCTGTTGTAGAAGATCCTCATGCCTCAACAAGAAATGTTTCCCTAATGTTAGGTATATCAAACATCAGTCTGTAGAGTTTTACATGGCGGTGGTTTTAAAGCGTACAAAATTCGTTTAGTTCAAGAGCTAAGTGAGGACGATTTTGATTGTCGATTAGAATTTTGTGAACTGATGATGAGGAACATTGATAACAATAAAATTAGAATGAACAACATTGCTTTCTCAGACGAAGCAACTTTTTGTTGCACGACTTCTTATGCAACCGATCTTCGTCAATGAGATAGGCTGTGTCGAAACTAGTAAGACCTAGTAGCAGTAGAGAGAAATTAATAGGACCATTTGAAGGTTAGTAAATTAATTGACCGAGAGAAGCGAGGTCTCCGTTTTAGCTCGACCGTTCGGCATTTCGTCTGTGTGTCTGTCTGTCTCACGATTACGGCCAAATGCCTAGACCGATTTTGATATTTGCAAGAATGTTCCTTATTCCTAGGCCAAACGATGTAAATACGGTTTTTTCCATTTTCATTTTTAACCCCTTAAATAAAATAAAAATGGCGGCCGGACTGTTTCTCTCAGTGTAGCCTAAGCTTTTTTCCAAAGCCAGTTTGTGGCTTAGCCGTAAGTCGAATTTAAAAACTAATAACATTTTGCGAGTAGCAAATTTATTTTAAACAAAATTGTATTCTTGATTTGTTTCCATATCTCTAACGGTAATCTCACAAAATGGCCGCAAACTTCAAATTTGTTAAAAATCGTCCAAGTTTTGGTATTTTAACCATATTTTTATATGTTTATTCTAAACCAATTCAAAAGTGTTCCGTACCTTTTTTGTAGATAAAGGTTCAAAGAATTTATATATGCCAGTAAAAACGTTATTGGAGTAAAATTAACAAAGTTATTAGCTCAAGAAACAAGCATGTTCAGTAACGAAAGTAAAAAGATCAACTTTAGGCCTAGATAAAAAGTAGTAAACATTTTTGGTAATTTTTTTCATAAATGTAAAAAAGTTTCGTAATTTAGTTCTAAATAAAACTGTATAAAAATATTTATCAATTTCAAATTTCTTATTTTGAAAACACCAGTTTTTATGTTCCTACTACAAGACTGCTAACAAAACTAGGCCTATTTTGTATAGTAATTTAGGTGTATATATCCTTTACCCAAAAATGACATATTATTATAAGAAAGTGTAAAGAATAAATCAAAGTATTGAACTGTATACTTGTAAATTATTATTTCATAAAAGTATTTGAGTTAGCTTTACTTAAATTACAAAATGAGATGAAACAAATGAAACCTCGCGGCGATAAAGGACATACAAAAAATGGCCGTTGGACAGCGTGGGAAGTGTTGGTACATGGGTTGAGATCACTATCACATCGTTTGTTTTCATTATTTCTAATATTGGAATATGATATGGAACTGTAAATACATTGTTAAGTTTTAGTTATTTAAGTATGTAAATATTTAATTCTATGTTTTCCCTCAATAACGCGATATTTTTAGCTACCTAACGCATTATTAACCTAAATAAAACACAATGCCACCTAAAAGAAAATCTTTAGCAGTTTAAGCTCAAGAAAAGAAAAAACCGAGAACTAGAAACCCCGGAATCGCGGGAATTGCAAAATAATGTATCATTGGCTAAACCTTCTGCATACTTCCTTACTGGCAAACTATTTTTAACCTAAGCTCAAAACCACATTTGTTATTTCAACGAGCGAGGTCGACTGTTCACAGAACTACTAGTTAAATAAATAATTTTACAATAATGGTCCAGGAAGTAGGATTCCAAGAAATGAATATTAACAATACTACTAATCTATGAGCTATCCTACCAATCTATGAATTATACCATCGATATATGATCTATACAATCGATATATGAACTTTGCCACCGATCTATGAACTTTGCCACCGATCTATGAACTATACCATCAATTTATGATCCATGCCACCAATCTATGAATTATACCATCGATATGTAAACTATAATACCAATCTGTGAACTACACAATCGATCTATGAACTATATATCACCAATCGATGATCTATACTACCGTTATATGAAATATATCATAGATATTAGATATATGAACTATGCAATTGATATATGAACGATACGTCTGATCTGCGAACTATAATACCAATCTATGAACTATACAACCGATGTATGAACTGTACCACCAATTTATATACTATAACACGGGTCTATGAACTATACCATTGATATATGAGCTACACCATTGATCTATAAACTATACCACCGATCTATAAACTATACAGATACCACCGATCTATGAACTATACAGATACCACCGATCTATGAACTATGCAATACCGATAAATACACTACACCATCGGTAAGCCTTTTATATAAAATGTGAAGGAGGTCGTCTGTATAGTTCTAATCCGTATCGCGGAGAGATGATATTTAAGAAGCCTGGTCTGACCCTGACACCTGACATCCTGACATGATCGATGATATACAATATTATCTCTATATTGTTACTTAAGTCTTCATTATTTAATATACCAGTGCCGTGCCAAACATCAATCGATATTATATCGTGTTGTGAAATAATTTTGTCGAACTATAAATCACAAATTAAGAGATGCGTTGTTATTAATTTAGCGCAACATAAAACTAAAGAGTAAAACCATGGGCGCCCATATGATATTTTCTAGGGGGGGGGGGGCTAGACCGGGGTATGGGCCTTAACGTTCACTGCTAAGGACGCACAGTGCATTGCACGCCAACCACCGTATTGGGAGTATTTTCAATACATAGAGCATTGCGTGCTTCGCACGCCAACTCCCGTATTGGAAGTATTTTCAATACAAAATGCATTGCGTGCTTGGCACGACAACCCCTATATTGGGAGTACTTTCAATACACAATGCATTTCGTGCTTCGCACGCCAACCCCCATATTGGGGGTATTTTCAATACACAGTGCATAGCAGCTCCTGCTTGAACTCTTGTAAAAAATAAAATAAGTATATGTAAAATCCAACGGTACATAACATTTAAAACATATTTTAGTGTTAATCTCTTTAAAGAAAAATAAATGACTATAATTAATAATATACATATTTCCTTTCCCTGGGAGTTAGGAGGGGCCGTGGCCCCCTCTGCCCATAGGTATGGGCGCCCATGGTTTAACCTCACTTCGCTAACTTAATGAAAATTTGCCACTTTCAACTTCATGCTCTGATGTACCGAACATGTCTATCAACCTTGTGAACATTTTGTCTTCGACAAATCATTTAATTATAAATTGTTTTAAGGCTATATAAACTTACATTTTCTTTTAATGTTTTCTTACAAAAATACATTGTAAATATAATACTAATTTATTGAACGGATGGGATAGCTAACATTTTCGACATTTCAATCCCAAAGGGATTCTTGTCTAAATTATTCAATACAAAATTTTTCTTTATTATCAAAGTGACGTCACACAAATAAAATCTAAATTTAATACAACATTTATTTATTTATATTTTTTTAAATTTTAGAACTCAACTCTTAATTATAAAAGCAATGTTGGCCAACAATAAACAAATTGACTAAAACCATAATACATACAGGGTGCCAAAAGGTCCCACCCCCCTTAATTTTGGAACAAGTAGAAATAAATTAATGAGCTTCGGGGTATCTCTGTATGACAAAGGGAGATGAATTTTGGTGTAACCGACCATTTCACCCCTTACCCCAAAATGGGGGGTTGAGAGGATAATTCAAAAATCTTAAATACAAACCCCCATCAAGTGATACCTCATTTTAAAGGGCTTGGAAAATGAAGAAGAATGGCACAAATTAGAGGTCTCTATCTTAACCCCCCCCCCCCCCCCCCCTCTGCCCGTAGGTATGGGCGCCCATGAGTAAAACTATTAAGTTATAAAAAGCATTAAGTTAGTGTTTGTGTATGTGTTGTGTGTTTTGACTATTGTTTTAATATTTGACGATTCCTGCAGAAGGAATGAAAAAATAAAAACTAAGGAGAAGTTCTGATGATGAAGTTGCGACTTCGAAACTAGTCAGAGACCAAAATCGAAGTCACAAGACGGACCTTTTAAGGTAATTTATTATATTATAAAAAGCAATTTAAAAGAAGTAAAAATATGGCCAAAATCTGTTGTAGGGACAGTTATTAACAACTTTATTGAGAGCCTATAAAATATATTTCCAAAATCCTCTAAGGATTAAGTCATATTTGCATAGTGCGATAAAAGTACAAAATAATATTTTAGAGTTTATCGAATAAATACGTTGAGAAATTCGTGGTTTATAAAGGGTTTTAATTTGATAGATAGGAATGGGGTTAGGGGATTTGTCAAATAGGTTTCCATACATTCTCGTTTACAGCCATAAACAAAATATATAATTTATACTAATAATAAACGAATAATAACAAAGAATATTTCTTCTACATTTTTATAAGAATCTTGAGTGGATACTTAACATGTAACGGGTAGCGTGAAAAAGTTTTTGAGCTATAAAAATAATATCTTCCACAATATTCAGAAGTAACCCAGCTAACATTATGTGTACATTGCAGAGGGGGCCACGGCCACCCCCCTAGCTCCCAGGAAAAGGAAAATATGTATATTATTAATTATAGTCGGGTATTTTTCTGTAAAGAGATTAGCACTAAAATATGTTTTAAATGTTATGTGCCGTTTGATTTTACATATACTTATTTTATTTTTTACAAGAGTTCAAGCATGAGCTGTTGGGTCGCTACTTGGTGCGGCCTCTAGGAGTGTTATAGGTCTTTGTATATTCACTGACGGTATAAAGGTACAGACTCAATGCTGTGTGAGTCAGTTTACATAGAACGCTGGTGAGAGAGATAGGACGCCACTTGGATCATCAGTTTTGTCTTTCCCTGGTTTTAATAGAGGCATTACTATGGCCTCCAACCAAGGATCAGGAAAAATATGATCATCCCATATACGATTGTATATTTGGAAAAGAGCTGCCCTACCTGACTCTGGAATGTGTTTAATCATAGAATATACGATATTATAGGGTCCGGGAGCTGAATCCGTAGCCGACAATAAGGCAGATTCCAATTCATCCATTGTAAACGGGGAATCCTGCGATATGCCGATAGTGAAGCATGGCCTCTTCAGCAGTTCTATATGTACGAAAAGCATCAAAATACACAGCAGTTGAAGAGAACCTAGAAAAGGATGAGCCCAAAATGCTTAAAATTTGATGACTGTCTGTAGTCAATATCCCATCCTGCTGCATCAGTCCAACCAAAGGAGCAGAAGAAACATGGCCACACACGGAACGTAACTTCTTCCACACTGTTGATGTGGGAGTCGTTATGGTTATTGTACCGATAAAATGCATCCAAGAATCTTTCCTGCTCTGCCTGAATACCACGCAAGATTTTATAATTTTCTAGATTTTCTCCCGTCGGTATTCGATTAAAGGTTCTTAATGCTTTTTTTCGTAAGCGCAGAGCTTCTTTACATTTGTCGTTCCATCAAGGAACCAAGGTGGACGTTTTGGTCGTGTTGAACATTTTGGTATATTATTTTATGATGCTGAAATAATGGAATCTGTAAATATATCAACTGCTTCATTTATAGAAATATGTTGATTATTTTCTGGCAATGCAAATTGATTTTTAAATCATTCCTTAAGGCTTTATTTATTATCCTTCGAGGTGTTCGGTTGTTCATAAAAGAGGAGTTTTTATAGGGGCTTGGTCGCTGCCATACAAATCTGACATCACTGTCCACTCAAATCTTGTAGCTATCGAAGGACTACAAAATGACAAGTCTACGACCGTCCAACCTCCTGTCGAAGCTGCTAAGTGCGTTAACGATCCGTCATTAAGTAAAAACAAATCTAAATCAGATCGTATCCTATCAACGCGGATCCCCTTGGGCTGCAGGTTGTGGATCCCCACGAATAGTGATGTGCGTTGAAATCACCAAGCAACAGAATCGGAGTAGGTAATTGGTATATTAAATCCATCCAATCGTTTGATTGGACAGAATAGCTTGGTGGCAGGTATAGGCTGCATATCGTTAGTTTTATGGGAACAGCGACTCGAAATGCTACTGCTTGTAATGGTGTATCCAGATTTACGGGAACACCATCCACAGGGTTGTGAGCAAGTATGGCTACACCACCTCTTGCTCTTTCCTCTGTAACAAAATCTGATCTGAAGACGAAATACCGTCTTAATTGTAAAGAATGGGTATTATGAAGATGTGTCTCCTGGAGACAAATGAATAGAGGATACGTGTCTCGCACAAGATCTTTCAGATCTTCCATGTGACTCCTAACACCATTTAAATTCCACTGAACCACATTCATATTTGGGATCGTGGACATAGATAATTAATAAATAAATAAATAAATATTAATAAATATTTTGACAGTACATATTATGTATTGAAATAAATATAATATATATTCAAATCAAAATAAATAAATATTAGAAGGGACATGGTCCATTTTCATACTCCAGTCCTGTAACGACAGGTTGGTTTTTTGGTTGTGTGTCCTTGTCCACTTCCATAGTTCCCTCACACGTCTTGGAAGATGTTGAGAGTGGAGAATGACAGGGATCGGGTTTTTTAGGAAGGGTTTTAGGAGTATTTGTAGGGGAACCTCCTTTTATATTTTCTTTTTTACTACTTTTTA
>JAGFPH010010997.1:0-21103 GCA_018207615.1 Philaenus spumarius
TTAAACAACGAACAATCGCGTGCTGACGTTCTTTTGTTGTATAATAAGTTACAACACCTACTGGAAGCCTTTAGCCAAAATTTTATCTTTAGCTTAGGTGATGCAACTGGGTGTCTGATACCTATTTCTATAAGTATTTCGACTGACTCTAACACTTTAAAATAGCTTCCAGAAATTAATAAGTTTACTAGCTCTGAATTTAATTTACGAGAACTCTTGATTATTTTTGATCTCAGGGAAGTGAGAACAGTGGAACAGCCCTTATAACTTACCTTATTTGTGCTTTGATTATTTCTACAGCTAAACACATTTATTTGACTATTTTTAATAAAGGAAAATCTCATGAATGGATAACCATATAACAGGTAATTGATTACTCTCAGTATTTCAGTATAAAAATTAATAATTAATTTATTCAAAATTCAAAATCAAAACCTTTTCAAAATTAAACATAAACAACTCGCTTTTCTCACCATCTGCTTGTACATATAATTTCTATTCAATATTAATGTTAAACCTATAATTCTAATTTCTAATAGGCTTGGCAGACAGTCTAATTTTATAATCAATTTAACTTTAAATTATTTGAATTTAATTTATTTACATTTATTATTTAAATTTAGGGAATATCGAATTTACATTTATTTTATTTATGATTTGAATTTAATTTGAAACTAACCTATCTCAACCAGTACTTTAAATATTTTTATTGAATTTACTCAGGCAATTAATTAAAATGGGGGACAACGTATTCTCGTTTACACAGACCTTAATTCAGCGTTTTTCCCCTCCGGTTTTCCGTGATGGATGCCGCTATGTTGATGGGCTGGTGCTGGAGCTGATATGATGCTGTGTCTGGTAGCCTGGATTTTCTGATTTAAAGTTGTTGGGTTGATATGATGGCTACAGATGTACTTGAAGAGCAGATCTGGTAGAATCTAGTAGAGTTACAGTTGATCCTATTTCTTCCTTGGTTCGTGAGAAGTGAAGTTCCGTTTAGAAGATCATGTCCTGAAGGATTGCCTATGTCGTCTCAGTAACGCCAAATAGAGTTATTTTTGCATTAACTCATTTGGATAGGCCATAGAGTTACTCCTGAAGAACTACTTCTGACTTGTAGTTTATATTAAAAGTTATTTAAGTTTAACGAAGAAAAACTATTTGCTGCAGAGTGACGTGAAGTCTACATTCGTAACAATTTGAATCTAGAGTGAGTCTTAGAGCGAGTCCGAGAGAGTCAGCGATTCCGAGAGAGTAAGCCCGTGGATTTTTCGCGTTCAATCCTTTATACACTTCGTGACGTCATTTCTTACATGCCCTTTCCCTCATTTTTTCATTAAGCCAATTTTTCTTTTGTATAAACTTTTTTGGTCTTGAAATGTGTCTAAATTCGCCCTGGTTAATTTTATATAATTTTCTTCTTTTCTTTTCCTTCCATTTTCCTGGAAAACACCAATTTCTCTGGTTAATCCGGTTGCTCGTTGACGCCCCTTTCTGTAACCGCGACTTCATCCCTTCCACTTTGGCCATTGCATCTTACTTGTTTTTGATTTCCCGCTGTATCTTTTTTTCCTTTTAAGTTTTCCTTAATTTTCTTTTTGCACATTTTCCAGATTGTTCTTGGCTATCCGTACGTTTTTGAATCGTGTCTGTACTGTGATTTTTACGCGTGCGCGGCACGTTTACAATTTTCCGCGACTTCCGCGACTGTCTTTCGCGTTCAATGTCTTTTTTGTTTGTTTACGCCGATTGTCTTTAACACCTGTACAGTTCTAACACTTTTCACCATTTTTACTTATTTTTTCTCTTCTGGGACTTAGCCTACAATCGCAAAAAAGTTCTTTGGGGTTTTTTATTTACTACGCGAAAAATATTTAAGTTACTGGTTTCCTAACAATACAATGTTAATCTAACCCTAAATCTCTTTACTTTATTATTATTTTAAATTAAAAAATTCAACTTTTACTACTTTAAAAGGCGTGAAAACTCTCACCATTTTATCTTAATTTAATTTTACTTTTTGTTCCCTTTTTTACACAGAACTATTCATTCTCTAATAACTCTTGTGAGTGAAAACCTTTGATTTTAATTATTTCTCCCTTTTTAGGGTGTGTGAAATTTGACACTTAAGCTAACTTTTTTATTTTCAATAATTCGACTTTTTCTTATATAACCTTTTATTTTCGTCTACTTATGTAGATTCCAAAAATGTCTGACTTTTTCAGTTTCGAGTTAAATTGAACTTTTCCCTTAACTTTAACCCCTGTTTACTTTGGTAGTGTTACCTTTTATGATTTGAAATTCACACGGCCGTAACTCACGCGTTTAGCGCTACATATTAAACCATGAAAATCACAAATGCATAAAATTCCTGGATTCCTTTATTCCCCCAAAACTCAGCTACTTTCAGGCTAAGTCAGATTTCCTTTCTTGACGTGTCCTAGATCAAGGTTCATCTTGGGAGATAAGCCTTGCTCTGATTTAACTTGTATTTTTGACTAACAATTGACACTCACCGAAGTCCGGCCTTGAAAACATCGAATTTTATAATTTAATATAAAAACCGATTTTTCCCTTCTTACAACGGCTAATATCCGTTGTAATATATTATCTGTCTGTGGCTTTCGTATGCTGGGCACTCAAAAACTATATGTTGTAGTGTTTGTATTACATTTGGTGTGCACGATAAACAGTTTGGTGTATAATATTGTTTTATAAGATACAGTTTTTCGTTTGTTTTAGCGTGTCCAAATCTTAGGCTGCAAATTTGTATTATGTCTGACCCATTTAATTTTATTGAATTGAACCATGGATTCTTTTCTATTTTGTTATTTATTTGTTTTTACCAAAATGCCTTGTTAGTGTCCTTTGCTGTTTGTTCATAGAGATTTGTATAGTATTTCTTTGATTGTTTTATGAAATCACCAATAGGTATGATAAAATCTTGGACTGTTTCTTGGATTAGTGCTGCTTCCCGAGCTAATATGTCTACATGTTCATTTTCAGATATGCCTGTATGACCAGGTACCCACTGCATTACAAAAGATTTGTCTTTATTTTCTATTATTTTATTAATTATGTTGAAAATTAAACTGCAACCTTCTCCATATTATATGATTGCATTATGTATGTCAAGTATTGCGGCTTGTGAATCTTACATAATATAATGTAATTTTTATGGTTTAAATTTTTGGTTATTTGTAATGTTTTATATATGGCATAGATTTCGGCGGTAAAGTTTGTTTATTATTTTAGGGGTTGTTATTACATTTTCACCCCTTAGTGGCCCTTAGCAGCACACTATAAAATGAAACTATGATTTACATAGTATATATGTATTGTAAGAAATAAATGTACCAATTTCCAGCTCTCTAGCTTAATGGGAAGTATAATAATTAATTTGTACTGTTTTAGGGGTTGTTACATTTTTCATCCCTTAGCAGTACACTAAAAAATACAAATATTTTTGATATATATCTTGTAAAAAATAAATGTACAAATTTCCAGCACTCTAGTGTTAATGGAAGTATAACAATAAATATTTATTGTTTTAGGGGTTGTTTCAAATGAATTTAAATCTTAATTAATTCTAGCCTATGTCCCATTCCAGGTCATGTGCCATGTGACCCATTCTATATGTGTGCCAAATTTCATTCAAATCCAACCAGTAGTTTTTACGTGATTTAACACACACAGACAGACAACATTAGATTTTTATATAATAGTATAGATAATTAAATATTGTTTCGTAATTGTTTTAGAAACATTCTATTCTCACCTTGGGTTAAAGTTTGTTTTGGTATTGGTATTGTATGCTTCTGGTTATTAAACCATTGTTTCATTGCACATCATTTTTCAGTCATTAACAAGATATCCACGTATCACATAATATATATTATTTCTCAAGGCCATTTTTTTGTTGGTACGCCATAACTTCCTTAATACATCATCAAATTACATGAATGAGGCATCATTTTAAAGCTTTCCTTAACCGCTACACCGGAAAAATATACAAAATACAATTATACGAAAAAATAAAAAAAATAAAAATAAAGAATCCGAAAGTAACAGTGATGTAAGTTGTAGGGATATTTTCCTGGCGTTGGCAACACTGATGATAACAATACCTAGCTGGAGAGCTGCCGTTAATTACTATTTTTAATTACTGTAATTGTAAGTTCTAAGTGTGATTATAAACAGCATTGTGGATATTGTGGATACACCTATTTGTTGTTGTTTTCTTTCTACAAGTTGGTAAGTTGTTTAAAAATATATAATAACAGTAACAAAATCGTTTCTCTAACATGGATTTAAATTAATAAAATACTGTTAGTAAGTTAGAATGGGAATTCTTCGCACGGGTCAGCTAGTTATGTTTTAATGTATGATATATATTTATTTGAATATTCAAAAATTATATTTTCAAAAAATATTTATTATAGGTATATGTTTATTTGAATATTAAGATCAAGGCCCCCACAAGGGTGGGGCTGGCACAACTCTGGTCACAGAGCCTGGGCCCCCGTAATTATCACAATCAATCACTTGAAATTTTTAATTTGGTAAAAATTCATAGAATTCTGGGGATTTTACTGGATGACAAGCTTAATTGAAAAGCTTATCTAAACATTGTCATGCAGTTAAGGTCAATATATTACACATTTTTCTGATTAAGGGATAGTGTTGCTAGTGAAGCTTGTAAAATAGTAGGCCTATAACAGGTTTATGTAGAATCAATCATAAGATATGGATTATACTATATATATATAATTATATATTATACATATTATTATATATATACAATAAAACTAACCAGTTGAGAACAATATTTTAAAAATACGACCTAATTTAAGTCGATACTACGGGTAATACTGATTGTTCAGGATTTAGGGTTATTTTGTGTTATGTTTAGGGTAATGTTTTTAATCTTTTAGGGTAATAGCCTTGATTATACATAATGATGATGGACCTTGAACTTCCATAATCAAAGGTAATAGCATTATCTCTGGGTAATAGTAAGTGATAATGGTGGAGACACTGCTCATGAGTTCTGTTCTCTCAGCTTAGAAACATCTCTAGAATCTCTAGTAATTGTTAACTTTGACTTTGTCCTTTCGAGCAAAAGAAATCTAACTTCTGATTATACTATGTTGTTTCTTAGGATTTAAATTGTTTAGGCCTATTCATTTGTTACTTGATTCAAGAACGCGTCCGATTTAGGTATATAAAAATACTTTTCAAAAGTGTTAAAAGACAAAGTGAAACAGGTAAGGTTATGTTATATTTGTATATTACAGGGGCGCATTCGACCCTAGGCTAACCTATTTCAACAGAAATGCAAGATAGTAAAAAAGAAAACCTAAAAGGTTCTAACCTATAGTATGTCTATTTAGTCACAGTATGTTTACCTGTATTTATCAGTAGGCCTAGAATGTAAAACGTCTTTGTCTGCCAAAATATTAGGCTAGGATCGAATAGTAAACTTACACTGTATTTAGTCACAGTATGTTTACCTGTATTCAACATTTAACAGTAGAATGTAAAAAATTTTGAATGCAGGTAAATATACTGTGACTAAATACAGTGTAAGTTTACTATTCGACCCTAGCCTAATATTTTGGCAGACAAAGACGTTGTTTTACATTCTAGACCTACTGTTAAATACTATAGGTTAGAACCTTTTAGGTTTTTTCTTTTTTATTCTTGCATAAGTGAGGTCTAATATTGCTTGTTTATTCATGTTCACTACCCACATATGATGTAATTAATTTAGCAATATTAAAGTCTGCATGACATATATAGTCGACTTAACAACATAAGTTGGGTTAGGTTAGGTTTAAGTTAAGTTTGTCTGTATTACTGCTGCTGTTCTGAGAAGTGGAGCAGTTGGATTGTTGCATTGGATCATTTAGTTCACACTGTGAAAATTCGATAAACCTAATTAATGTAAACTCGCAACCGTTACAGACTACAGAATTACCTTCCGAACCGCTAGCCATCACTATCTCAACTGATTGAGCGGAGCCGTTACCAGTTTGAACTATGACAATTGCCTTATCAATAACCTATTTTCCTTCTTCGAATGCAGTTAGCGAGATCTAATATTGCTTGTTTTTTCATATTCACTACCCACACATAAGACGTCACAGAAGTTTGTACGCTATTGGGGCTGGGGCAGTCAAAGTAAACAATTACCACTAAATAAAATTTTACAAAATGTAATAGAACAAATTTTTTTTTTAAACACTAGGCTACCAAGCACATTAAGTAAAATTGGAGAATGTGGTGACCAGAGATTTTTCTTCATGTTCTTGATATTCTAAAAAAAAACATGTAGCCTAGGCGTAATTATACTAAACTGTAAAAAAGGTATAGAAATACTGTAAATATAACAAATGAATGTTTAAAGTTATTATTTTTCGATCAAAAGGTGTATAGGATGTAGTAGGCTATTGTGTAATATGTAATGCGTATAATTATTGTATTGTTTGGTGTTTATGAACTGCAATTATATGTTTTAAGCTATGATATATTATATGTTATTTGGGTCACAATTTGTTACTGTACATGTAATTGTATAATTTTGTGTTCGCGATACGGAATGAAATAAGTTGTGAAGTTATAGGGACTTTATGAACACTCTGTGTATATACCATAAGGTTGTGTAACGTGGCCCTCTTCGAGTCTACCCCTACGGTGTCCTCAAGATGGTGCGTCTCCTCTATGGGTGGTGCCTTTCTGCTCTCACGCGAGCGTACGGGCGGTTGTCAGGATGGTTTGCTGGTGTAAAGTGGGTTTCTTCAATGAAGTAGGCGACTGATTAACTTTAAACTGTTTATTCAAAGTAATAATCGATACATCTCTCTGCTCGTCCGAACTTAATACTAAACTAAATAAAGGCAAAGGCAAGGATATTTACTACATGAGTCTATTCGCGGATGCGGTCAAACCAAGACTGACTTTAGACGCTAGCTTCTATAGCGTCCCCACCCCGTTGAAGCTAAACTCGCCGTCAGCATTCTCACACAAACCACTAAGTGTGATCATTTACATTTATGAATTATTATTTATTATTATTATTTATTAATTATTGCAGGGTACTTTTGCTACATCACCCCCCTGTTCACCAGAGTCGGCCCCTTCGACTCTCTCTACCTGACCCCTGCGGCCACCTGACCCCTAGCTCTTTCTAGTGTCTGCCTCTTTTGACACATTTCCTAGTCTCTCCAGCTATCGTGATTTCCTCTTCTTTTATTATATTTGTCGCCACGTCGAAATTTAAAAGGCTTATCTCTGCTCCCGTATCCACCAAAACTCTAGGCCTACCCCATTTACCATTGATTTTCGCCATTATTGATACGTCGTTATTCCTATAAATCCCTTCCGTTCTATTAATTGGTAAAAATTTGTGAGCCGAGACCCTATTATTATTTAATGCTGGTTGGAGTGAGTGAGGGCGCCTTGGCTCACTCCAGCTGAGTTTAAAGTATTCTTTGTTCCTGCCTCGGTCCCATTATTTTGCCGAAATTGTGGCCTATTGCCTTGAAACCCTCTGTTAGATGCATATTGATATCCTCCCCGTGCGCAGTACTGTCCTCAGTTTCCATTGTGATTATTTTGAGGCCTATATTGTTGATTTTGTAATGGCAACCCCCTAAATTGTCCATTTCCCCTAAATGTGCTACCCCTATAATTTGTGTGTCCTTGTTGATCCCTATGGGGTACGTATTGGAACTGTGTTGGTGGTGTCGCAAACCGCGGCGCTTGTCTTGCCCCAAAACCTCTCGATGTTGCAAAGCCCCTATAGTTTTGTACCGCATTTCTACACTCCCGGGTTGTATGGCCCTGTCTATGGCAGTTATTACAAAATTTTATTTCATGGTAATTTACTTCCCCTTGTAATCCATTTCTTACTGTCAATTCTAAATCCACCCCCTCTATTGCGTTCGCAATGGAGATTGCCTCTCGAAACGTTTTTGGGAATTGCAACTTTGTTAGTTTCCCCAATTCGCCTGCCAACCCTCTTGTAAATGTATCTAAAGCTCTACGGTCGGCGTCTTCCCGTAAAATTTTATTTGCTTCTTCGTTCTCAGTTACCCTTAATAACTTCCCATTTATTTGTTTAATTCTATCCGCAAAATTTTCGATAGATTCGCCTCTCCTTTGCTTGGTTTGCGATAAATGTTCATAAATATAACTATCAGGTAATTTCTCTTTAAATCTCGATTCCAACGCGGCTTTAAATTCGGCGAATGTTTTGGCTTGCTGGCACGCCAAATCCATTTTTACAAATTGTTTCGCCGTCCCCGATAATTTCATTTTTATCAATTTAATGAATTCCAAGTCCTTCCATTTACTAATTGAAGCAATATCACTCATTTGGTCCAAAAAATCTTAACCGTTTCCCCTTTTTTCTCGCCACTAAAACTAGGTAATACTGGTACTAAACTCAAATTCAAATCTGATATGTTTGTTGTTTCGTTTCCTACTCTTGAGAATTCCATGTCATTCACTTCAATCGCGGCTAAACGTTCTTGTAAAGTATTATTGAGATTTATTTGTTCCCTAAGTTTTGCATCCATTAAAGCGAATGCATCTTGCACGGAATACTCGACACCATCGATCGGAATATTTTCCGCCATTATATTAGTATTAAATAATACTTATTATTACTGTTAAAAATATTACTCTAAGTTTGCTTTGAAACAAAATAATTTTCCTAAAAAAATATGACTCGCATACTTTTATACACTTTAGGATATTTAAAAATAATTGATTTCCTATTTAACCTCTTTTAATTTATAGGTATATAAATTTGTAAAATTACTCTTGCTATCATTGATATATTTTCCCTTTATTTCTAATTTATTTTATTAAACCTCTGCAAATATTATTTTCCTTTATATATAATTTATTACCACAACATTATATTATTGAAAATGACGGTTTTTTATTTCTGATCGACACAATTTAATTTAATGTAGATAAACAAATAAATATTTCACTACGCAAACTTTAGGATTTGCCCAGACACTAGCGGACCCAATACGTATATTTTCCCGTCGAGAGGAATTAGTTTAAACATACGTACCGTTCCCCGCCAACAATGCCTTTCCTTTTATACAATAAATTGTATATCGTTTGCGAACCGAAACATTTTTATTCTAACATGCAGTTAACTTACAAAATTTTCATATCATTTAATAAATTAATTAATTCTTAAGACTCAAAAAAAAAATTTACTTTTTCTCAAAATTTTCAAAAATTACACAAAAACCCAGCAGAATTTTTCCTATAGATAAAATCATTTAGGATGGCGCGTAGGGCGGGTAGTGCGAGTGAGACAGAGAACCTATCCCACCACACTTCCCCTCCTAAGTTAAGGCGGGACTTAGTACAGTCAACCCTAGTTATGTTGTCTTGACCACAGTGGCGGTCAGAACTCCGCAAAGCAGATTCCATCCAGCATTGGGCGTGCTTCCACTTACAACTCTCTGCAAAGTACACGGGTTATTGAAATGGAATAAACCTTATATATTTGTAATCTACGTGATACGCTGAATCTAACAGTATAAATATGTTGTAGTATGATAAATGTTTGGAATTTATACAATAAGAAATAATTCGATTTTTGAAATCGGGACTAGAAAAAGTAACAAAGCGTAAACTTTTTTTATTTTTAGGGTAGAAAGAAACTTCCAGCGGCAAAGTTGTAGAAAATTAGTTGATCTACATTTTTTATTTTAAACATTTTTCAGTCAGACGTTCGGTTTGTTCAAAAATGTCTTTCAAACAAACGCAACAGTATACCTACGTTTGTACACAGTCGCACCGCGTGCTTTGTATGTTCGTCATTCAAATTAAAAAAGAACTGTGACAGGCAATGTATTTATTTATTACAGAGTAGTAATTTCCACTAATTTAAAAATACTTTCTTGATTATGAAACTTGTTGTGTAGAAAGTTTTCGAAGCGGTTGGGGACTAAATAATTCGATTTTAATTGGCTTTTCTGAGTGTGTGTTTTTTTAAGTACTGTAAGTAAGCACAACAAACATATATTTCATATTTTAAATTATACCTTATACTATACTAATATATTTACTATACAAGGTCATTTATACAGTATACAGCAACGAGGCTATGATATACAGACAAGACATTGTTAGATAACTAGACATTGCTGAAAAGCACTAACTTAGGCCTATTCGTCCGGTGGGACCGTGGGAGCAACGCGACACCTAATAATATTGGTTACGCTTATTTGCAAGCGATTTGTGGACAAACCAAACATCTGACTGAAAAATGTTTGAAATAAAATATGTAGATCAACAAATTTTCTACAACTTTGCCGCTTGAAGTTTCTTTCTACCCTAAAAATAAAAAAAGTTTACGCTTTACTACGTTTTCATGTCTCGATTTAAAAAATCGAAATATTTGTTATTATATAAATTCCGAACATTTACCAAACTGGAAGATATTTATACTGTTAGTTGCAACATATCACGCAGATTACAAATATATAAAATTTGTCCTATTTAAATAATCCTAGTACTGTGCAGAAACTTGTAATTGAAAGAGCGTCCAATGCTAAAAATTGCTTGGCTGGCGTCTAATCGATGGATTTGACACAGACTGTACTTTTCTTACAAAACGACAAAGGCTGGTGTTGGAGGGAGAAGGGCATTACTGCTTCTGCGCAAACCACGAGCCATCCTAAATGGTACTACCTATACCTTAATTTTTTTTGAAGGATCCCACTTCTGACACCAAATGTAACGTGGCCCTCTTCGAGTCTACCCCTACGGTGTCCTCAAGATGGTGCGTCTCCTCTATGGGTGGTGCCTTTCTGCTCTCACGCGAGCGTACGGGCGGTTGTCAGGATGGTTTGCTGGTGTAAAGTGGGTTTCTTCAATGAAGTAGGCGATTGATTAACTTTAAACTGTTTATTCAAAGTAATAATCGATACATCTCTCTGCTGGTCCGAACTTAATACTAAACTAAATAAAGGCAAAGGCAAGGATATTTACTAAATGAGTCTATTCACGGATGCGGTCAAACCAAGACTGACTGTAGACGCTAGCTTCTATAGCGTCCCCACCCCGTTGAAGCTAAACTCGCCGTCAGCATTCTCACACAAACCACCAAGTGTGATCATTTACATTTATGAATTATTATTTATTATTATTATTTATTAATTATTATAAGGTGCAGGGTACTTTTGCTACAGTTGTAATTGCTTTGCAAAGAAAAACTAATTTATTTCTGTTTGTCACTTTTGTGTGTTTACAATCTTGAAATATACTGTGACTACGGACTTTAGGTTAGAATAATTTCAGGCTATTTTTTTTTATATGTCGTAAAGTTGTAATTGTTTTACAAAAAAAGAAATTAATTTGTGATTGCTACTTAGTTTAGTATGAATGACATGTACGTCCATTTGTCATTTACTATACGACCCTTGGCTGATATTTATGCAAAAGACGACCTTGTTTTTTTTTCATTCCACTGTTAAATGTTGAATACTGGTAAACATACTATGACTAAAAATTATAGCCTAAGTTAGAACTACAGGCAATTTATTGTTTATTCAGTTGGGATTGATGTTTATTCGGCTAATTTATATAGAACACAATATAAATAGCCTATATATATATATACACGACACAATGAATGGACAAGTTTAGTGATGGTATATTATGTCTATGGTTCTAAGGCTTACAAGTTTAGTTTTGAATGGTTTTATGAATTATTGTCGGAAGCAGTAGATAACATAGGTTTTCGATTTTTTGTTATTTTTCAAGAATGATATTAATACATTACTTAATTTTATCATATTTTGATTTGAAATTTAGATATGTTTTACTGTTTCCTGAATGCCATCCAAATCTTTTTTGCCTTTCACCAAGTGACTTGTATATGTAGGTTCCTCATCCCTGGTTGTATTGCCACTGGAAAACTCTTATAAAATTAAAAATAGGCCTACCAGTATTTAATGTATATAGTAACCAAGTTGTAAAATTTGTTTTTTCTTTTTAGAAAGTAACCTTAAAGCTTGATTCGTTTGCAGGTTGCAATCATGGAAATGGATCCAAAAGAGCTGGTAATAAAACAAGAAATAAAGGAAGAAGACGAAGTGTGCTTTGAACTAATCGAAGACCAAAGTTATTCTCCAGAATATGTTAAAGAAGAAAGTGTTTTAAATGAAATTGAACAATTGGACAGTTGTGTTGACTTCATAGATAGCCAAAGTTGTTTTGTAGTAGATGGGATTAAAGAAGAAATTGAAATTAAACAAGAAGATTTAGATGATATCCAGATAAACGATAACATTGAATTTAAAGAAGAAGAGGTAAACTGTGAATGGTAAGTTTATTATTCCAAAACTTGGGTTAGATTGTTAAGTCAATAAACTGGGCAAATTCATGGGGAAGTCATGTTGGTCAAAATATAAAAAACCTATTATAAACTTATGTCTGTAAATGATTCTTTTACCAGCGAAACGCCATTTTGGAACAAAGTTCCTTAACCCTCCCAGTGGCAGACTGCCCAAAGTGACGTTCTCTCAGGCGCAAGATGCAGCTATTTCGACAATTATAAAGAATTTGCATACATTTGCATTTTCGATTAATTAATTCACTTAGAATTATCCAATCGTAATAAAACCGGCACCGTTGGAAAGAAAATTAATTAAGCTTAAATTTTTGTATATAAAACTTTTTTGTAAAACGTATATTACCATAGGTACGTAATCATCGTTTCAAAATTGTAGAATGTCAAACAGCTGTTTTCCGTGCGACATCGCAATGTTAAGAACGTAAAACTTCATCATTTTCAACGGTCTGCAACTCCTCACAGTTATCAATTGTCACAAAGATCATCACAGCATTGGATTCATTAGACTTTTATCTTTCAAGTGGTATTTTTAAATCATCTGTGACTAGATTAGTTTATGAGATCTGGAATATAGAATAAAGGCTTGTTATTGGTCTAAGATTGGGCCAATATGGAAGCATTTTGTAAATCGATTTTTAGTATCAGAAATCGATTTATTCATAAGATGTTTAATATACTGTTTTAAAGCGAAAATTCCAACGTTTATTCTATGTTCAGTTCAAATAATTTAGGTGAAATTTAGTTGGCACAGACATAATGTAAATGAAGCGGTCTATAACCTAAAAACCATTTTACACTCTGATCTCAAAGCGTTCACTGTAAGTTTTATTCGTCTTGATATTTTAGTGAATTGAAAGTGTTTATAGTTTATAAAATAGTGTTATATTGTGTTTCAGTTATAAATAAATAAGTGTAGATTGTGTTTGAGTGAAATTAGGCTTATAACAGTGTTCTAATAAAACGTTAAGTGAATAAATAACATAGCCTAGAAATAAGGTTTTAGGTCAAATTGCCGCTTTGATATTTTGATTTTTCATTACAAAATGTAAAGTTATTTGAAACTGGGTAGAATGCTATTCTATTCTACATTTCATTCTCAAATTTTTGGTATAAAAAAAACATTGTATGAAGTAAAAAATGTTTAGGCCTAGTCACGTTGAACTTAGTCTGATTTGCAGGTTATGTAGTAAAAACATTCAAAGTGTTATTTTGAACTAACAATTGTGAAATTGAAATATATTTTTACATATTTCTATTTAGAACTAAATTATAAAACTTTTGTGTATTTTGAAAAAAAATTACAAAAATGTTTTACTATTTTTTATGTAGGCATAAAGTTGTTTTTTTTCCTTCCGTTACTAAACATTTTTTGCTTTCTAAGCTAATAACTTTTACAATTTCTAAAGAAACTAATTTTTAGTGGCATATTTGAATTCTTTGAAGTTTCTTCTACAAAAAAGCTATGGAACACTTTTGGATTGGGGTTCATTAACTATTTTTGGCGAATTTTTAAAAATATGCTTGCAAAACACTAAAAACAGGCTTTTCAATTTTAGCTTTAACCATGCCACTTGGAGGGTTAACTCGGGTTGAGGTAGGAGTTAACAAATAGAAAATTTAATGTAAAACGAAAAAAAGTGTTATTAATTGGTTGCTATGGCAATGACAAATATAAAATACAAGTAATGAAAAAAGCGTTACCAAATTGGTTGCTATGGCAATGAATGTAAATACATTCAAGAAACATGTGTTATGGCTCATCAATTTAAATTAAGAGACGATCGGTTCCGTCCGGCGTAGTTCAGATATTATCGTTATTTAATTTTCTCAGTGTTACTTCTGTTGTAAGACAAATTTATATAGTTTGGAATAAGTCTCTTAACATTGTTTTTACAAAGTATGATTAAATAAAATTTTTTATGTTTGTAGGTCTGAGTCTACATTAAATGAACGTGATCCATTGGACATTAGTGAGATGAAAGATGTGAGTAGAATACTTGTCATTTGTAACGTATGTAAATCTATTGTATGCAATATTTAAAAATTCAATTTGTTTAAATTATTGTCAGTTATTAGAAAATGATACGCAGACAATATTTTTTTTTAGTGTGAAATAGTATTAAATTGCAGGCAAGTAGGTTTGAATTAGAAACAAAACAATTTCATTGAACCTAGGAATCAAAATGTCATAAAATGCCCCATTTGGTATCATTTTGAGATAAGTCTTACTAAGTGAAGTCTTGGATTATAGAGGGAGTACTGTATTGGTTATACATTACAGTCTCACTAATCCGGTCTCCGATAATCCGGATGGCCCTAAAAAAAAAAAATAGAAATTGCAGTATTTTACTGGGTACAGGACACGCAATTGAAGTTTGCCGAGAGTGAAAATAGTTAAGGGTTCATGTGTCCTTGGCTATTTTTAGCGTGAAGAGAAAGCTCAGCCGAGGATAGAACGGGTCGGCCAATTATCTTTTGTCCCACCCCATAGTATTTCAAGGAAGTGACTCACTTCACCAGTTCGCCTCACTATACCTGACTGCAGACTGTCTGTCTAGCTATTTGTCGGTTTAACAGTCCCTTTTTGATTTGTATCTCGCTAGACGTCTGGAGTGAAATTTTAAGTGCGCCCTATTAATTTACACTGTGGTTTCAATAGCTGAAAATGATCGAAAATCTTTGTAATTTGACAAACTTTAACAAATAATTTTAATAGTGTGGGACACTAATGGTGTGTTCAGAATTTGAAGATAAAAATAGTTTGGCACTTTAAAAATCGAATTAAGTCCAAACTTTTTTAGACTTTTTAATTCGTGACCTCAAAAAGTTGCATTGCGAGAAATTTTTTTGTTTTTAGGGCAGGTGCGTCATGCAAGCGAGAGAAATGTAGCTGAAAAGCTACATTTTCTGAAAAGTATTTTTTTGAAAAAATTAGCTATTGTAGTTTCTATCATACAACAGTTAGAACACGAGCTTCGTTTTGCGGGTAATGTGGCAACATGTACGGGCGGCCGGCGGCTCGCGACTTGCATCCGTCATATTGTGTGAGTATTTGACTCTAAAACTGGCTTCACTCTTGCGTTCGACTTGACCAGTCTATTTAATTCTGTGGTCGCTCATATTTACTGTATACTGTATTACCAAAACACCAAATTTAATACTTTTTCTTACTAAAAACACAAACTGTATACATTTCATGCATTATTTAGGTTTTTTCCGTCTATTCCAACTTTCACTAATTCGGACAGGGTCTGGTCCCGTCAAGTCCGGATTAGCGAGACTGTACTGTATATACTAACTGTTATTAGTTTGTCTGCTTATTTAGATTTCAAATTTTACTTTTAAATATTTAGCCTATTTGATTTATTAAGAACATTATAAACATACATTTATTTGTCATTTGTATAAAATATATACTTTGATTCATATGTAAATTTATTTCTTACTTAACATATTTCATTATTTGTGTATTTTAAATGTTTAATATGCTTGAGTATTTTTTTTATAATTAGTCGCAATGATTTGTTGAATCTCATTATTGGCACCCACAATTCATTAGTTTTTCATATTCCTATTAAACTATAATTACTTAATATGAATTAATATTTTTGAAGGTTAGAGTAATTAATATTAAGATATGATGTCACGTATGAATTGATTGACTGTGGAACTTTGCGAAGGAAATAACATATTTACCTTTGTGAGTTTTTGTTGGATTAGTGATAATCACTTGGTGCTGTAAGGAGGGTGTCCGAACATTTCCCACTGCAGGCACTGAAGTTCTCTTGCTGATGCATGAGGCATTGCATTGTCATGAATCAAAACCACTTTTGCCGACAACATTCCATGTCTCTTGTTTTGGATGGCGCGTATAAGTTGTCGGTGAGTTCGACAATAAGCCTCTGAGTTTAATATGTCACCTTCTGGCATAAGCTCTACCAAATCCTTTTGGTCCTCAAAAATTGTTGCCATCACATTTCTGGTTTTCAAATTCCGATTTTCTTTTCTGGGTGAGTTTGAGTGGTCCCACTCCATTGACTGCCACATGTTTTCCAGAGTCTTGTATGCATCCCAAGTTTTATCTCCCATTACAATGCTTTCACCACCATTGTGATATTGGGTAAACAATTCAAGTGCTGCTCCCATTAGTTTTGTCTTATGAACTAAGCTCATGACATATGTCTGCTCTCTTTGAAGCTTCAAAAAGTTTCCTTCACAAAGATATAATGATTGTTTAAATCGATAAACATTTCCAAAATATATTTTTATATTTATGACGAACATCAACAGCATCATTTTGCCAAAAAGCAAGTCTGCCCTCTTCCAGGCTTTGAATAAATCTCACCTTTTTGTTCTACAAGTCCAAACATGTCGCATCTTATTGCGCTGTACCTGTAAACAGCGACACAGTTTCCCTCTGTCTATTGTCTAGCCTACGGAATGCCTTCTAGGTCGACTGTGTTTCTCCATTTTATTGACTGTAAAATAACAATCTGGCTTCTTTTCACTTCTTGCCAACAAACATTGACTTTTACTTTCTCACTGTACTATATAGTATAGAGAAAGTATAGTGATCGCAAAAAAAATCGATGTTGATATTTTTGTGGAAATATCCGTTTTGGGACTCTCCGAGTCCAAAAAAGTGGTTTTTACAAAATGTGTGCCTGTATGTATACAAAGCTAGAGAGAAAACTATTCTATCGATTTAGAACAAATTTGCACCAAACATGTCAATTAGGCCTGTATAGATGCACGTAAAAAGGTTTTGAAAAACAACCCCCTTTTTGGCCAAAAAATCTGTTATTATTTTATAATAAAACGGCTCTAACGATTTTGATAAAATTTTGATTATTTGGAGCCCTTATAGTCCAGTCAATGAGTGCTCAAAAGGAGGGTATAGAGGGAAATGGAAGGAAGACAATTTTCGACTTTGCGACTTTGTTTGGCCTAGTTAGGACTAGGAGGTAAACATACTAAAAGTCCCCACTCCTAGGAGGTGAGCGGGGTGCAGGGGGGCATGTAGAAGGACCCATTTTCGGTTTTTCACCTATATCTCAAAAACTATGAGTCCTAGAGATAAGACTGTTTGATACAAAATTAAAGCTGACAAAATATTGCACAAGATTGATTCTTTAAATGTTTTCGCTATCTCGCATAGTTTCTGAGATATACACGCTCAAAAATAGACTATTTTTGGAGAGAAAAAAATGTCTCATATTTTTGCCTTATTTGATTAGATAAAATTTCAGCCCTTCGTCATACGAAAAAGTTATGAGGAAAGAAGTTGTAAAGCATTTCAATTTACTTCAAGAATATGTGATATTTTACCACAAATCGTTTAAAAGTTAGAAAAATTTTAAAATAATACATAATTTTAGTTTGTTTTGTTATTTCGCTCCTCTAACTCTATATTTATCCCAATATATACATATTTTATATGTATAAATAGTGTTTACTATATATTAGGGATGGGTCGATTCTCGATACCGATTCTTGACACCACCGATACTTTAGCTTTGGTATCGGTATCGAGAATCGATAGCCGAAACTCGATACCGATTACCGATACCAAGAGATACTCACTCAGTTGTCAGAACTGCCCGTTCTCGTATAGACTCCGTGAATGTAATCTCCGGTATTTGCAATCGCATTCTCTGTATTTTAACTCAATTCAGCATTTAACAATAAATATCCGTAGGGAAAATGTAAAACATTATTAATTTTATGTAAGTGGACATTTCCCCCAGTAAAATGTTTTAGGCAATTGTTTCCTTTCATAAGTAAAACACTTATTGTTTTATTTTTATTCATGCATAGGCTGTTATTTGTACACAAGAAGTCTAGAGTAGGCTCAAGGTCAAACACTTATGGATTCGTTTGTTATCGTGTCTATAGGATTAGGGTGTCTATTGTGAAGAAAAATAACACATTTTATAGATCGGTAACAAAAGTATTTAAACTTTAAAGTAATAATTTTATTTGTTTGAAGTCGGGTAAAACTTGTTGGGACTTACGTTACCCGTGATTTATGATTTTTATGGAAGTCCGGACGGAATTCGTTTGTTTTACTTTTTATTTAGAGATGGGTCGGGTCCATTTTTTTTGGTTCCCGGTTCTAGAGTCAAATTGGTTCTATTTATTATTCAAGGAATTTAACAAGAATTTAAGAGTAATGTATAAGATTTAATTTGAATACTGAAATGATTAAGTATGTTGTGTACAGATAATTAAATACAAGTATTCAGCTAAGTTAAATTACAGACAAAAGTCCATCACTTTCAACGTCTATTATAAAATATTGCCACACTTCGATGTCATTGCTGAAAAGACTTACTCCGGTTAAGTTTCCACATATCCTCAACTAACTAAACTTAATCAAATTAATATGTTAATTCAGTATAGTGTCGATTATCCAAAAGCGGAAATGTACTGTAAATAAATAAGTACATTACAGTACTGCACGTCGTGCACGTAATTCCGAATTTAAAGGTTTTTACTCGCAAAATCAGCCGAGTTGTGGACTTCAGGGAGTTTGGGCGCTCAACGGAACAGCGGCGGCTGTTGAGTCAGCCGAGCGCTTGGCCACCCTTTGTAAGTGAGTAGGCCTGCACAATTTAATTACCCGAACAAATGGACGAAATATTTTAATTTAATAAAAAAAATGAATAAAACACTGCACTAAAACTGAATAGGCTACTGTAAGTATTTACACACAGCGTTATTAACTTGATATTACAGTACTTTGTTCTAACAAGTTGTTTAGACTTCGGCGGGACGAAACAGACGCCGTCGAATCCAATTTTCCATGATTGTAGCTCCGATTATTTCTGAACTTGTCCGAATTGAACGTTCAGAAACAAAACATATGATATTCCGAGTAACGCAATCATAGTCAGTCGTAAAAAATATTATTCTGAATAATTAAAAACTTGTTTTATTTTAAATTGCAACGCATTCTGATATTTCGTTACTGAAACTCTCACGTGTTTTTCATTGGACTAGGTTAATTGTATTTTCTTATGCGGACATTAGATTGTTTTCGGGAGTAGGTTGTTTCGCGGACATACGCTGTTGTATATTAAATTGCGTTTGAATGCCGCGTTTTATAAAATTAGAGCTAATAATATTCGGACGTCGTATTCTTTTGCGGACATTCGTCATTTTATTTTTAATAACATTTCACCAATAGTAGTTCATATAATTGGTATTAATTATATTCGGGCATCGATTTTTGCGGGCATTTACTGTGGTACTTAAATTATTTTTAACGCCGGCGTTTTTTTAAATTAGCGCTAATAGTATTCGGACTTCGTATTCTTTGCGGACATTCGTCATTTTATTTATTTTTTTTCGCTGTTTTTTTTTTTTTAGGTATCGGTATCGGGAATCGAGAATCGATTTTTCAAAGTAATGGTATCGGTATCGAGAATCGAAAAATCTGGTATCGACACATCCCTACTATATATATTATGCAGTAGTGGTTTATAAGTGGCACATAAAGAAATTATATGTATTATAGAATATATTTTCAGGTACATATGTAGCTCTTTAAAGTAATGCTTATTTTATCGATGATCGCTGAATTTTAATTGTTATTTAGGAATAGATATAGGATAATATAATAATAATATTAAATATTACCTGTTTTTGACTCGCCATCTGACTTATTTTGGTTAATGTAATTGTTACGACGTGTTTCAAGATCGTAATCCCATTGTCAAGTTATTTAGTTATACACATTAAACACACTAAACAACATTAAAGCACAAAAATACACAACACTTAAAAACACTTTATTATTATTATGCGCCGGACAATTAATTTATAATATATATAATATACATATTAAGTGTACAATCACTCTACACAAAGGCATTGGGGTAGGATAACCAGAGTCAACAACAATTTGTACATAACTTTATGGGTTTGAGGGAGAGCTTCTGCATTATTTAGGAAGTCATAGCTAGGGGGATATTGTCATAAGTGTACAATTCACTCTGAATATACTACCTACTGATTTCGGCTGATTTTTTGACAATCCTGAGTC
This sequence comes from Philaenus spumarius, assembly GCA_018207615.1. NCBI lineage: Eukaryota > Metazoa > Arthropoda > Insecta > Hemiptera > Aphrophoridae > Philaenus > Philaenus spumarius. The sequence goes on from JAGFPH010010997.1 coordinate 20,442, forward strand.
GTTCGTCATAAGCATTGTCCTCCTTGTGTTCGTACCAAGCGTCATGTATCAATTGTTGCCCAACATGTCTAAAACATAGCATTGGAACATGAAATCTGTTCAAACCTTCAGTCACTATTCCCATACTTTGCTTCAAGTTGTGCTTTTATTGTTTTCCATACAGGTTTGACACCAGTGACGACACCAAGTATTACGGTCTGTGAAAATTGGCAGTCAGTAGGCTCCTCAATGTAGACACAAATTGCATCCATTGCTCATGTTAACGTGGACAGATTTTCGAACACGGGTGTCTGATTTCGATTGAGCATAGTCGTGCTTAACAAATTCCAAACGACAATCATTGTAGTAAACACCCTCCTCGGCGACGAGATCGTTAATAGAGTACAGGCGACCTGATACTTCATCGCCCCAACTATATTTTCTTTCTGAGGCGGCCTCCACACATGCTTTTTGTAACTCAATAGTGCAGACACTGAATACCTTTCTCCTTTTGTTTAGGGGCTTCTTGTTTTCATTTTTAATAGGCTCTCCACAGAAGAAACAGTTTTTCTTAAAAAAGTGGGTATTGCAGACCTAACAACCGCCATTCGTGAAGACGTTGGTGCTTCATGTTTCTTCAAAGACACAATCGTATTGTTTCTCGTATAATTTTTTTGGCACAA
>JAGFPH010010997.1:21203-36827 GCA_018207615.1 Philaenus spumarius
TTTTGGCACAAAGTGCTGATGAGAAGTGACTCCAAACCATCTAGCTGCCGTATTTTGCCGTCGCTTCTCTCTTTGCTTGCTTTTTTGAGCGAATGTATTCCCTTTTTACCCACTTTTGAAACACCACTTGATTCACTTATCTCTTCATCACACACAAAACACCTACTACTCACTATGACGGTAACACACTCTCGATATCAAACAACCGTAAGAAGTAATACATATAATCTGTTTCACAACAAAATAACTTTTCACTAGCTAAGTTGTGAAAAACTGAATGGTAGAGGATCTGGTGTTGGGTCCTGAGGTGGGTGAAGGGTTGAGTTAACGTTCCTTATGCATTATTTGAGGGGGGCGGCCTAAAGGCTGACTCTAGAAAAATCACTCTCTGTCTAACTTCTTTATATCTGTAGACTTAGATACAATAAAACTAAAACACAAAAAACAAATTCATATTCTCCTGTTTTAAAACTTTTACAGACTTGAATGTTATGCTCATGCAAGACAGAACTAACTCGTAACATAGTCTCTATCTATATAACCAACAAAATAGTCTGTACTTGGCTTAGGCCTAATTTTATGTGGAATAAGTGGATAGTTATTAAAACAACTTTAACAATAGTATAAATACTTATATATTTTTTTATATATAGAATTAAAAAAGTGGAATAACAAAAAGGCGAAAGTCAAATTTTTCTGCGAAATCTCAGAAATTACGCATAAATTTAAAATTGCTCTAACTTTTAAACGATTTGTGATAAAATATCACATTCTTGAAGTAAATTTAATGCTTTACAACTTCTTTCCTCACAACTTTTTCGTATGAATAAGGGCTGAAATTTTATCTAATCAAATAAGGCAAAAAATATAACAGAATTTTTTTCCCCTGAAAATAGCCTAAATTTTGAACGCGTATATCTCGGAAACTATGCGAGATAGCGAAAACATTTATAGAATCAATCTTGTGCAATATTTTGTCAGCTTTAATTTTGTATAGAACAATCTTATCTCTAGGACTCATAGTTTTTTAGAAAACCCAAAAAATGAGTCCTTCTACATCCCTGCACCCCGCTCACCTCCTAGGAATGGGGACATTTAGTATGTTTACCTCCTAACTAGTCCAAACAAAGTCCAACAGTCAAAAATTGTATTCCTTCCATTTCCCTCTATAATCTTTCATAGGTTGGACTATTAATGTACCTTACTATAAGCAAAAAACTGAATCTTTCTAAAAATTCTCGTTTCGCTAATAATAGTAATAATAATAACTGATGTTTGGAGGTTTTCTGGGCAAAAAAGGGGGTAGTTTTTCAACATTTTTCAAAACCTTTTTTCATGCATCTCATCTATACAGGCCTAATTGACATATTTGTTCAAAATCGATCGAATAGTTTTCTCTCAGCTAATAATAATAATATTTATTACTTACTCTCCTACTTCAATACAATTATGAAGTCACAGTGAATCTGTATAATAATTTAAATATGTTTGTGGGAAAGTATTTGTGCCAGTTTCTTTAACCGTTTATTTTATTAGTAACTAGGCCTATTAGTTGTCTGCACTATAATATTTTTAAAATAAATATTTGTTTAGTTATTGTTACATCACGTGTTATTATTTTACCTTTATCAAAATCCTTCTAAAATTAATTGTTGTAAGTTTTATTTACTTATTCTTGAAATCATGTATGTTACAGAAAGTAAGTGCTATCGACTAACATGTATGTAAAAATATTTTCTTAATGCTCCCCATAAGCCACGTCCTGTTCTTCCCGTTTCTCAGTAATGCCTTCCCGCCTCATGTTGTCAATTTTTAATTCTTTTTTCTTAATTTATTTTCTATTTCCGGTGATTCAGGGAACTATTTTTGTAACTTAAATCGTGTGTAAATAGTAGACTTCTGTAAATACTTTGTTGCACAGTTAAAAAGAGTTTGTTTTAGTATTTGAAACAGAACAACTCTTTAGCTAACCTTTTTATTATGGACATATTACAACAAAAATCCTCACATTTACTTTCAGTTACTTTGAAAAAAGTTTTAATTTGTGTTTCACAGATATTTTATTGTTGGTATTATATCTCGGGTTTTCCACGCTACCAGTCAAGGAGCTATAACTACTACTTTGGTTAAGGGAACACTTACGCCTAGCTTGAATATTTATAGTTTTCCCTGTTTATTTTCAGACCAGTATGCTCCCACACTATGAGCCTGCCCAGTCATCAAGCAGTTACAACACCAGTGGTAAGTTTAGTCTTTACGCTTTCTAACTGTGGTATTTCATTTCATTTATTTCTATTGCTATTTGAAATACAAATAAATATCGTAAAAGACTCTGGTTTAGTCATTTCAGTTACATCAATAACTGTATCACAACAGTCATTAGAAATTTTAACAATTACAACAAAATACATTTAAAACAGACATAACTAAAACAAAATGTGCCTAGAGCACACTACAATTTATGCTGCATAACTGTGATGTGAAGGACTCCTCTTCAGACAGAGCTACCAAAATCGTAGCGCAGAATTTCTCCCACCAATCAAAGTGACACAGACAAGAGCAATTTGTTTTGGTTAAGGCTGTATTTAAAAGAATTATATTTATCTAGTGTATTTCTTCTTCAGGAAGTTTACTAATAAGTATTGCCCTCATTTGTGACTGCAGTTTTCTGTAGAGATCTATCCTGTGCTGGTGTGCTCGTTACTTGAAAGCATTTCTGGTGTCATAGCTATGAATGTCCTTATTCTAGATATGATTCATTGGACAGGGCGCAAGTCACCGTATAACTTGATTTGATGTTTTAATGTAACTATCTGAACAAAGTAATGTATTGTTCATGATAATATTACAACTTAATGAAAGTCGTTGAAGATAAAAGTAATATTTTGTATTTATATATAAAGCGTACAATCACCTAATGCATGGCCGCTGCGAACTTCGATGTGCCAAGCTAGGCTTCAGGACAGCGTAGCCTATTGCAAAGGATTATGTCTTAAACGTGTTCAGTAAACATCGAAAAGGTCTTCAATAATCAGAATTGTGCAGTTCCTAACAAACCTAGTGTAACAATCCTACAGTAGTTACATATAAATCTATATATATATAACAAAGTCGGGTTTGTTACACCAATTATAACTCAAGAACAGCTGAACCAATTTTTATAATTTTGGATTTGTCTCCGTCCCGAATAACAGAATATCTATTAAACTATAGGAATAATACATAAATCCTATACTCTACGAGCAATGTCTGTTTGTTTGTCTGTACGTATGTTTGTTTGTATACGAGCAATCTCGAGATCCAGCGGAAGTATTTTGCTGAAGATTTGGGATTAGAGGCTTTTGGGTCTAAAAAATCGATTGGTGTAAACCACTACCTCAGGAAAACTTGTATTTTTCTAAACAACTCATTTGAAAATTGATAATTTTTAACATTGTGCTTATGGAATTTAAAATAATTACATATGTTTATTGACTTTAATAATAACAGTAATCAGCTGATAATATAATATTTCCATTATCAGCTGATTTCAACACCAAACGTAATTAAAAAAATTTTTTTGTGCTGTTATTAACTGTTCTAAAACCCTTTTCACCAGTTTCTTCATTCTTTATATTTCTATAAAGGTAATATAAATTATCTAATGATTATAATTATTATTTGTTATTTCTAAAATACATAAACAAATTCAGTGTTTGATTCGTATTTGCATACATTTTTCTAAAAAAAAGTACTGAGCGGTGCTTGTTAGTCTTTTAAGTGTAACGGGGCCCGCTTCCTTATCTCTACAAGTTATCTGTTGGTCCCTTACTAACCAAAACTACACTACGACATGAGGCAAAAGCAAGTATCAACCCCTTTATGACATTGAGTCTCTACGCGGACGCGTTCACTCCCAGACTGACTATTGCATACCGTGATGCGTTGAACCGGCGTCCCCCTCCCTTAGTTAACTATGAACTGTTTTCTCAGCAATGTACCCTCTAGCAAATAATATACTATGTCCGCTGTTAGTAGACCCTTTATTATTAATTATTATTACGAGGTGAAGGGTACCCGTCATATAAGAAAGACAGTTTTGATCTTTGTGCATCTCACTCAAACGTTATACCGTTAACCATAGTTTAAATAATATATGTTTCTTTCACCGCTAAAATCATTTAAATTCACCTATTATAAACACGCTTGTTCTTATTAAATATAAAATTGCAGTACAGTGTGTAAATATTTCAAAATCTGTATGTTTGTGTTAAGTGTTTTTTAATGCCATTTGGCATATGGGTTTCCTTTTTTTTCTATATAAGTTACATTACACTGTCATATATATATATATAATAATAACTTCTCTTTCTTCACAATCAAAATACAAATTAATAATAATTTAGAATATATAATAAAAATAACACATACTCTTGATATCGAGAAAAGAACAAAACTAAGATTTTCTTTATATTCAAATTCATGATTTCATGTGATGAATAGGTAATCCTTAGGCACATGTGTCTGAGTAGGATTGGATAAAAACACAAATATATATTACATTTACTCACTCTTAATTTCAATACATAAACAAACTGAATATTTAAAATTTGTTAACTTGTTGTAACCTTTTTTTACAATACTTTTTTAATGACAGTTGGAGTGCTCAAGGTATTAAAGGAACAATTCACTGACATTTCTACTTGGTATGTGGCATTCCGTTTTATTAACTTGATCTTGCGTGCCTTCAAATTTAAACCACTCGATCCATGAGACCATTGAATTTTAAGCCACAGAAGATAAGCATTGTTTGTTTTTGAACATTTTATAAAAAAAAGTGCCATGTGATAATTGAATTTGTTCTGTTCACATAAGTTTTGTTAAAGTATAAACATTTGATTATATTAACAATTTTATTTTTGTCTGCATTTAAAAAAAATTAACCTTACTTAATTTTAATTAGACATTTTATTCATTTTAGATAAATGTACTTTTTTTTTCTTAATGTTTGCTAAATTTTAATATGTCAAATTAAACACTCAAAGACAGCCACGATGTCTGTCTAATTTTCATTAACGTCCACAATTGAAAATTCCAAGTACTGCCACAGTGATCGAAACCAAAATTAATAAAATTAGACTAAACAAAAGTGTTACACATACATAGTAAAATAACATGACGCAGGACACAGATGAGTTTAACGGGAAATGGAGGTGGCAAAGAGCGTTTCTCACAGATGACAAAATTGTCAATCTGTGGAAAGCTAGTGGTCAGTTGAGATAAATGCTGGATGGAATATTCTTCTGTGATCCTGATGTCACAGAACAAACAAGATAATAGACACGTAGTACAATGAAGATAACTCAAGTTGGCACTGGACCGCCATCTTGACATGTCATGTTATGTTTGTTTACTTGTAGAGGTAATTTGAAGTTATGAAAACATTTATTTTCATTTTATCAATAAATGATTTTAAACAATAGTAAAGTAATATATAATGAATAATAAAATTTAATATTATATATTAATAATAAGATTTAATCATTTCTTATCCTACATGATTTTGTATGTTAACTTAGAAAAAAATGTTGAATTTTGAATTGTTTATATATTTTGTTTATAATATGAGTTGAGGAACTTTAATAATCGAATTATTTTATATTTAGGCTTTGAATGATACGTAGTGTTCACATTTAAATAATATACAGTAGCTAAGTTTATATAGGACTAGATAATATACTATTACTGAGTTTTATTAGATATGATTAAAGACATAATATGTAGAGGCTAAAGTACTGTTGTAAAACAGGAAATAAATATTTTTGCCACAATGAAGTTCTCTATCAGGTGAAGGATACTTGTAGTTAAATTTGGAATTAATAGGGGAATTTGTTTTTAAAATTTAATTTTGAGGATTGGTTAAGTAGTTTTGAGTTAGTTCATTTTGGCGATATTGTATAGAAATAAAAAGTAAATCAACCTGTATAGTAGAATACTTTTAGGTGGGTTTTTCTGGATAAACCAATACCATAACCATTGGAAGAGCCTCAGGTGAATGAATTATACAGTTGTACTTGGTTTTAACGGCCTCGGCTAATGTGTCAAATCGGACATAGAGTCTTTTTGTTTTAGGTCCCGTCAAATCGATATCTTTTACGTTATTATAAACCCCTGTTTTAGCATCAATAAATATTTTAACCACTCAGTTGTAACATCATAAATCTAAAAAATATCACTGTCAAACTTTGAATTCAGTTTTCTTCAGTTTGAAAAAAAGTAATCTCCGGCGGGTCCCATCAAAGTTGGTAGAGTGAGAGGGGTTCCACTATAGCAACACTGATAACTCTTCCACCTCTCCTAATAAACAATTCACACGCTATGTTGTGTGCTGTGTGTAACTAAACCCATGACCTTGGTGGGAAAATGTTCGGACAGTACAAACTGTTCGGACTGGTCTAGACCGACCGAGACTGCTGTAAACTGCCATAGACTGCCGTAGACCGTTCTAAGAAGCAGATCAGAAACGGGGGTGGGGATATTCGGCTACAAATCAACATTTCATTTAATGTTTGTGCTATATTACTTTAATTACTTTATAAATTTAATTTTGTGCGTTATTTGTTTATTATTCTGTTTATTTGTGACAACCTGCTAAATTTTGAAATGAATTAAGAGAAATTAATTTTACTTGTTCGTCATAGAGACTATGGCAATAACTTATAAAAGACAATTAATTTATGGACAGAGATCGGCAGTGAATTAGGTACTTCATATAAGCAGCAGGCAACAATTACGTTCTCTTCTTCTTGATCGATGATAGACACTACGTTTCCCGTCAACGAACGGAAGAGTACTACGGTCGACAACAGTTCGGTATGAGCACAGTACCATATGTGTAAATCGAGACGGTCGAAGACAGTCGCGACACAGTAGCGGTACAGTACGCGCACGGTACTACATGTGTAAATCCAGATTTACTGTATGTGATTATTTTTATAACTGCCAGATATTTTACTACTGTAAGTTTTTGATCATGGAATGTTATAGTAGTGTTTCCAATATTAGTATTATTATATAGTTGTTTGTACTTTCACTTAAGGTAACAAAAATACAATTTCCTGTTGGTACATCTTTATAACGTCAACATTCGTTCAGTCCCTTTGTTGACACTATAACCAACTTCTACTGTATTATGGAGTAACGAATCCTTAAGACAAGTTACGTTATTATGTATTTAATTTATTTATGAAGCAATTGATCCTAGTTAAATTATTTATTTTTCCACAATTATTTGTACAATAAATTCCTTTGAATAGTTAAGTTTTGTGATACAACCAATTTAAAATGTGATTGCATTAATAGTAATAAAATACAATTTCCAGATTCGGATATGGTCAGACTTAAAACTCCAGATTCTGAAGGCAACGAGTACCAGAGAACTTCTCCAAACTACAATAACAATCCAATGGGAAAACATTCAGTATGTGTTAAGACTTCACAACCAACTACTACTAAGGTAGTAGTTAAAAAATTTAAATGCAGTGAATGTGATTATTCTAGTGCTATATTAAGAAACCTTAAGAGACACAAAATGAGGCATACTGGAGAGAGACCTTTTAAATGTGAGGAATGTGATTATTCTTGTATTCAATCAAATTACCTTAAGGTACACAAAATGATACATTCTGGAGAGAAACCTCTAAAATGTGAAGAATGTGATTATTCTTGTATTCATTCAAGTCAACTGAAGGCACACAAATTTATACATTCTGGAGAGAAACCTTTTAAATATGAGGAATGTTATTATTCTTGTATTCAATCAAATTACCTTAAGGTACACAAAATGATAACATTCTGGAGAGAAACCTCTAAAATGTTAAGAATGTGATTATTCTTGTATTCATTCAAGTCAACTGAAGGCACACAAATTTATACATTCTGGAGAGAAACCTTTTAAATGTGTGGAATGTAGTTATTCTTGTAATAAATCAAGCAACCTTAAGATACACAAAATAATACATTCTGGAGAGAAACCTCTAAAATGTGAAGAATGTGATTTTTCTTGTATTAAATCATGTGACCTTAAGAGACACAAAATGAGACATACTGGAGAGAAACCTTTTAAATGTGAAGAATGTGATTATTCTTGTATTCGATTAAAACAGCTTAAGATTCACAAAATGAATCATGCTGGAGAAAAATCTTTTAAATTTAAGGTATGAGTTATTCTTGTATTAAATCAAGCCACTTTTAATTTATAAAGTTAGGCATAGGCTAATGGAGAGAAAGTTTTAAAAGTAACATATGTGATTATTCTTGTATTTAATCAAACAACCTTTACAAACCACAAAATGAGGCATACACAAGAAATACCTTTTATGTGTAAGATATTGATAATTTTTGTATTCAAAATGCCCTAAATATTCATGTATTTTAGCATTTATAAAAATTATTTTTAAATGTAAATAATGTGATTTCCATTTACTGTATCACACCCTTAAAACACATGTGATGTGTTCCTCATTAGAATTCTTATTTTAAAACACTGTTAACCCTCCCCATACCAGATTGCACTAATTGACGTTCTCTCAGGCACAAGATGCAACCATTTCGAACAAATGCAAGAATTTGCATATTCGATTATTTAATACACTTAAAATGATCCAATCGTAATAAAACCGGCACGGTTGGAAAGGAAATGAATTAAACTTAAATTTTTGTATTTAAAACTTTTTTGTAAAACGTATATTTACATACGTAATCATCGTTTTAAAATATGCAGCGCGTGAATTTGCACACAATAGTACTGTTATTTCCCACGTCTTCTACGGGCAAGACCATCTACACAAATATTTATATTGCTATTATAAAGAGATACCATTGGATTCGTTAAGATTTTATCTTTCTAACAGTGCCTTCCAATCAGATGTCACTATTTTACACGATTTATGACGAAGATTTCTGTAAACCCTTGCGATTGGACAGTTTTCAACCAATGAAACACGCATATTTGTCAACCGAGATAACGCCTACAATTCCGTATGTTTTCACAGATTTCTTTATACCATTTTGTAGAGAATAGTTCGATCTTTCTAACGGTGGGAAGTAAACTAGATATAATCAGTTATTTGTTTGTCTAGACAGCAGTGGAAAGTACATAATTAGAGCAGTCTGGTGAGGGTCTCTCCCACGTTATCAAATGTCCCTTCCTGCCCATAGTATATTGCCGGCGAAGTTTTATTAGATTGATGTAATTTTGTTATTCAAATAAAGAAAACTCAAACACTTTTGTGAACTAAGAAAAGGCAAGCATACAGTTCTTTTCTTTGACTTATTCTCTACACTTTGTTATAATATTTCATTTTTTGGTTTGGCAAAGCATATATTAGTAATGAATTCATTTTCAGTATCCAGGTCACTGATTTATTAAAAATAAAGTTTCTTACCTTCTTTTCTTCCGTCACGTGACCTCTTATTTATATTTGTTAGTAACGCGTTTCGGGACTTTTATCCCATCATCAGACACAAAATTACTCAATCGAGGTCGTCATACATTAAAATTAAATTACACAAAACACACATAGCACATTTCACGTTTAGGTGTACACCTTCTGGCGACCGGCCGGCAACTGTCAGTCTGTTGTCTCGCTCACTCTGAACCTGTTCTTACCGCGGGCTTTTTGGATTCTTATCGCCGTATCATATAACATATTCGAGTCAAAACTCAGCTGGTCGTTTAATAATTGGTGTTCGCCGTTTACATCTTTAGATTTAAACGCCTTATAGATCTCGTACTCCTCGACTTCGTTCATATATCTCCCTTTGGTACATATTTTAATTGGTTTCAGGTTATTTTCCAGGCTCGTGTAACTATGGTTTTCGTCAATTAGATGAAGGGCAAAATTCGATTTGTTGCCTGAAATTGATCTTTTTGGCAAGTGTTCTTTAAATCGAGTCTTAAATGTTCTCCCGGTTTGGCCTATGTAAACCTTTTCGCAATCGTCTCAAGTCAATCTATACACACCTGTTACATATATGTCTTGGGTTTTTGGGTTTAAAAAATTGTTTGATGGTGTTACTGGTTTGGAATGCTATAGTTCTGTTAACCATCCCAGTGGCAGACTGCCTAAAGTGACGTTCTCTCAGGCGCAAGATGCAGCTATTTCGACAATTAGCGAGAATTTGCATATATTTGCATAATCGATAATTTAACCCACTTAGAATCATCCAATCGCAATAAAACTGGCACCATTGGAAAGGAAATGAATTAAACTTTAATTTTTGTACTTACAACTTTTTCGTAAAACGTTTATTTGCATACGTAATCATCGTTTTAAAATATGCAAATCGGTCTACAGCTCTTTCCGTGCGCGAATTTGCATACAATTGTACTGTTATTTCCCACTTCTTCAACGTTTAAGACCGTCTACACTAATATTTCTTTGGCAATTATAACGATACCATTGGATTCGTCAAGATTTTATCTTTCTGTTGGTGTCTTCCAATCAAATGTCACTGTAAAATTACTATTTTTTTCAAGAATTACTGTAAACCCTTGCGATTGGACGTTTCTCAACCAATGAAACAGCCCATTTGTCAATCGATATTGGGAAGGCACTGCCTTATGTTTTGACAGATTTCTTTACACCATTTTGTAGAGAACAGTTTGATCTTTCTAACGGTGGGAAGTAAACTAGAAATAACTAGTTTTTTATTTGTCTAGGCAGCAGTGAAAAGTACATAATTAGAGCGGTCTGGTGTGACCGTCCGCTCCGTCTCATTCCCACGTTATTCAACGCATCCTTCTTGTCCGACCTTTATCGACGGAAAAATGTCATTAGATTGATGTCATTTTGTTATTCAAATAAATATAACTCAAACACCTTTGTGAACTAAGGAAAGACAAGTATACCGTTCTTTTCTTTGATTTATCCTCTACACTTTGTTATAATAATATTTCATTTTTGGGCAAAGCATATATTAGTAAATGACGTTACAAGCTAGGCCTAGGTTTGTTACCAGTCGTGTACTTGGAACATAAAAACTGTTTTTTTTTTCAAAATAAAAAATTTGAAATTGATAAATGTTTTTATACAGTTCTATTTAGAACTAAATTATGAAACTTTTTTACGCTTACGAAAAAAATACAAAAAATGTTTACTACTTGTTATGTAGGCCTAAAGTTGAACGTTTTCCTTTCGTTACTGAACATTTTTTGTTTCTTGAGCTAATAACTTTTACAATTTCAAAATAAACTAATTTTTAGTGGCATATTTGAATTCTTTGAATTTTCTTCTACAAAAAAGCTATTGAACACTTTTAGATTGGGGTTCATTTACTATTTTTGGCGAATTTTTAAAAATATGCTTGCAAAACGCTAAAAACAGGCTTTTCAATTTTAGCTTTAACCATGCCACTTGGAGGGTTAAGTTTATGGAAGGTAGAAGTGACTATTTTAGGTAAGATGTTGCCATATTCAGTCGATACGAAGACCGTTTTTTCTTTCTCTTTGGGACGCGATCCAGATCTAACCTTGTGTTTTAAGAGAAGTTTGTCAATATTATTGAGCTTCCATAACCGTATCTTGTGGCAATATATTTTATCGTATTTAATTCTTCTTGAAAATCGTGAGGCTCTAATGGTACTGTCATTAATCTATTGATCAGACTGTTATAGGCTGCCATCTTATGAGGTAATGGATGATGGGAAACAGAATGTATAGGGATGTCTGTTGTGGTTGGCTTCCTGTATATCTTATAGCGAAACTTGTTTTGTTGTTTTGTGACGGTTATGTCTAGAAAATGTATACTGTTATCCTTTTTAATTTCTAATGTGAATTGTATTTTTGGGGTTATTGAATTGATATAATTTTTTAGTTGTTCTAATTGCCTAAAAGTTCCGTTAAAATTTATAAATGTGTCATCCACATATCTGGTGTAATACAGAATTTGGTTGCTAAACTTGTTCGAATCGGACAGCAGAAATACGTTTTCAAAGTTGTTAAAAAATACGTCCGCTAAAAGACCTGAAAGTGGCGATCCCATTGCTAGTCCGTCTTTTTGGACATAATATTTCCCATTGTGGGTGAAATAATTCTGTTTCAGTATTACTTCTAATAGGTTAATTATTTCGGAGATTTTATGGGAATTTAGTAAGTTGGTTTTGTTAAGGAGTTTTTGCACAATATCTATTGTTTCCTGGATGGGTACGTTAGCGTAAAGGTTAGTAATATCAAATGAAGCAATTTTATAGTTAGGCTGAAGTTTAATTTCATTTAGTCCCGTAATGAAATCAGTACTGTTTCTAATGCTGTGGTTATTTTCTAATAACTTTTTCATAGGAACTTTTTTCATAGTGCAAAACTACATTCCTACATTGTTTACTAATGTATAAAGTTGGCAAACCTGCTTTTTTAATAAACCTATTTGTTTTTGACCATATATGTTTATTGATAGTTGGTTGTATTTTCAGTGAGGTTATGTTCGAGTTGTTCACTTACCATTTTGTCTTACAATGAGTTTTAATGTTAATAATATTGAAGAAGAAGTTGTTATTAAGTGTGCAAATGGATATAAAAGTAGGAAACTCTGTAATAATATCTCTGTAACTGTTATTTTTTGTGGTACTTTATTATGTGTAATAAAACTTTCAAATAAATGTTTTTTTTTTAACTTATTCTTATAATTTCGTGTACAATGATGGTAATGAGTTTCAAATCTGCCTAGTGTTACGAATTGATGGAGTGTGTGATCAGAAATATATATTAGTTATATTAATTATTAGAGTTAGTATGTTTAGTGTAAAGATATTACTTTGCGTAAGACAGATAGAGGTAAACAAGGAAGCATAACAAGGAAGGATGAGCTTGGCGGAAGTGTTTTTGTGATGCACGGAAGGACAGTGTAGTTTGTCAACACGGAAGTTAGATGGGTTATATAAGCATAACCCTAATCTAGATTCGAGGCCAGTCTGTTAAGGTGTTGGGCCGGTAGCTAGGCCAGTCTGTTAAAGTGTGGGGCCGGAAAGCTAGGCCAGTTAGCTAGGGACATTTGGCCGGGACTTGGCCAAGTGTTGTGATTGAGAAACTGAGGGTTGGAAGCTGGACAACATGGGACAAGTCATCACTACGAGAAGTCTACACGAGATAGAAAGACGAAACCGGTTCTGCAATAGAACGAGATTTGAGTGAGTCACAGAATACTTAGTCTATTAATATCACATTGAGTTTGGAGTCAAAAGATTAACGGGAAAGTTTAATTAAAGTAAATTCAGTAGCTTTGTTTACCTAGTTCTTGTTTCAGTCTGTCATACGAAAGTAGTATCTAGTAAAGGAAATGTATGTAGAGCATAAGTATAGGATAATGTATCAAACCATATTATGTTTATGTTATTGCATTGTACAAACAAATAAATATAGAGAGATAAGTTTTGCCACTGAACCACTGGAATGCATTGTTATTGATCTGTCTCTTTGTTATTAACATATTAACCTAGTGTTTGAACCCGGGTAATAAGGGTGGCTATTTCAACCCCTAACACTAGTTGCATTTTCAGTGCCGAAACTCGCTCTTTACAAACAATCCATTAAAAAAAACCAACTAGTTTCTAAAAACTGTTCCAAAACTGATAAGTTGCTTATTAAACATTTTTATTAATTAAGGCCCGGTTCTACAATCTCCTGATAAGTGCCCAAAAAGTTCCAGGTAGAGCTATCCTCCCGATAAATTAAAAGAAGGTGTTCTAAAATCTCCCGATAGCCCTTGTCGGCAGGATAAACTTGGCTATCCTACCGATAAAGTGGTCGGCTACTTGAAGCACCCAATAAGAAGTTATCTTCAAGATAAAAGTATAGCATAGTTTGTTTAGAACAGCTGTATAAGATGATTGTAAACTATGCTTATTTATGAAGATTTTATTGACGTTTTTGGTGAAGGGGACGAAAAGATGGTTCAATTGATTGCCCGGTCCAGAAATAATAAAGTCTTTAGAGACAAGGTTTGAAGTTTAGGTTTTTTAGAATAAAGTATTTTTTTATTGTTTTAGGTTAAGGAAGGAAACAGTTGGCTTCCTTGTAAAAATTATTGGTGAAAAATAACCTACAAATCTATTAAATAGCAACAATAAATAATTAAGTACAACGTAAGTTAGTAATAATGTTATATGGTTTATTTCATTTAAACTACAACTAACTAGTCATTTATTTTTTTCACTTTGATAAATAAAAACAACTCCATGGCACATTTAGTCATTACTAGCATGTACCCGTGGCTTCGCTCACGGTCCAAGGTTTCGCCGCATAGTAATAAATGTTTATTGTTTTAGGGGTTGTTATTACATTTTCAGCTCTTAGCAGCACGCTATAAAATGAAACTATGATTTTCATAGTATTGTAAGAAATAAAGGTATCAATTTCTAGCTTAATGGGAGGTATAATTATTAATTTGTATTGTTTTAGGGGTTGTTACATTTTCACCCCTTAGCAGTACACTAAAAAATACAAATATGGTTTACTTTTGATATATATCTTGTAAGAAATAAATGTACAAATTTCGAGCTCTCTAGTGTTAATAGAAGTATAATAATAAATATTTATTGTTTTAGGGGTTGTTTCAATGCTTAAATCTAAATGAATTCTAGCCTATGTCTCATTCCAGGTCATGATCTATATGTGCCAAATTTTTTTTTTTTTTCTCGATGTCTAATTGTTCATGCTTGATGTCTACAGATGGGTAGTAAATCTTTCGTTTTTTACTAGCGAATTTCCATAGGAAAAATGAACTATTGCAGTGGCCCTTATGGTGAGACCCAAGGTCGGGAGTAGCAAATGAGCACCGATCATGGTCCCCAGAACACGTTTTGGGGTGTCATTAAAATTCATATATATATATATATATGTGTTCGCACTCTAGCGGCCGCATTTTAAGTCCGACCGATCCAATTGGGGTTAATTAATTACATTAATTAAAATCAATTCAAAGTCAATATAACAAAAGATTAAACAATTATGGTACTTACTTCCGTCTTGTGACTTATTGTAGCTTTTTTTAAAAGTTACGCGTTTCGGAACTATGTTCCATCTTCAGATAATCACTCTTGAGAGATCGTTAGCACATTAAAACACTAAAAACACACAAACATACATATAAATTAAATACGAACAAAACTACACGGTGGGTGTACACCAACGGTTTCAACGGTTCCCGGACTACTGATAAGCGATGGCTTGACCAGTATTGTCCAATGTCTTATCTCCCAACGTCATCGCAGTGTCATACAATAAGTTGGAACGGAAATTAAGTTTCTCATTTAGTAAATCATTTCCGTTTTCTTTAAAAGCTTTATAAATTTCGTATTCTTCCACAGCATCCATGTATTTGCCCTTACTACATATGTGTAAAGGATGGAAATTAACGTCAAAACTGTTGAATACGTGATTATTTTCTATTAGGTGACGTGCATAACTAGACTTTAAGTTGTAAATATTTCCGGTCGGAAGGTGCTCTTTGAATCTTGTTTTAAAGTTTCTGCCTGTTTGTCCTATATACTGGCTGTTGCAATCACTACAAGATATTCTATAAACACCTGTTAACGTTTCAACAGTTGTAGGTGTCTTTGGTCGCAGTATATTACCTATATTGTGTTTTG